>PNEQ01021901.1:0-12545 GCA_003012365.1 Medauroidea extradentata | reverse complement strand
TGTAAATATCCCACCGCGCCGCACAGATGATGGTGGGCATTCACTGTAAATATCCCACCGCGCCGCACATATGATGGTGGGCATTCACTGTAAATATCCCACCGCACCGCATAGATGATGGTGGGCATTCACTGTAAATACCCCACCCCGCCGCACAGATGATTGTGGACATTCACTGTAAATATCCCACCGCGCCGCACAGATGATGGTGGGCATTCACTGTAAATATCCCACCGCGCCGCATAGATGATGGTGGGCATTCACTGTAAATATCCCACCGCGCCGCACATATGATTGTGGGCATTCACTGTAAATATCCCACCGCGCCGCACAGATGATGGTGGGCATTCACTGTAAATATCCCACCGCACCGCACAGATGATGGTGGACATTCACTGTAAATTTCATTTGCCGTACCTTAAATATGTAACATAACAGTAACCTACACTTTATTTCTGGCTAAATTTATTTTTGTCAAAGTGTGCAGGTAAAACAACATGGCTATTTTACCACATACGTTAAACTGCCCAGTGAAGTACCAGAACAAACACTTAACATTTGCATATCAGTGTCAACACAAATTTAATGTACAATAATGGTGATGAATGGGGTAATCTCCTCTCGTATATGTATTACGATTCACGTTAAAATGTGTGGTTTGTTAACATGTATCGTTAACTCGTCCAGTATTAAACACACATTATTAAAATAAATTGGTTGAAAAGGTAGAGTTTTACCCAGAAACGTTACTTAATAATTATCGAGTTTTCATATAAGATAACATACGAAAATATTTAATAAAATAAAGAGTTACGGTATGTTTTATTACACATAGCTGCACTGCTTGTGTGACATTGACACAGATGTGCCATTGTTTTACACTTACGTATGTGGTAACTGACATTCAAGAAATCTACATTAAAGACCAGAATGATACAACTCTAGGGTTGAGGGATAAGGAAGATAAGGATGATATGTCGACGCGTCATGTAGGGACATTTCGGAACCTCACATTTGACTGCTATCCTACAATAAGGCTGGTCCGGCACCGGTACCGATTGATCCAAACCATCCGATATAGTGAGTATTAGAAATGTGCGCACTTCATATTTGAATTCCCAGTATTGTAACATATATTTTACCCTGAGCCTGAACCTAAGTTTCTAAGATGATGGCATTTTTAAACATAGCTAGTCAGCTGTTTTTTTAAAACAACCACTGTTTTAAATTAGTTTTTATTAACGTATCGAACAGACTGTGGCTGTTTTAAAAACAAAATTAGACATGTTATTAAACGTGTAGCATCTAGCCACCTTTTTCTGGTTCTAAATTTGGCCTCTTATTTGTAACAATATTTAATAATACTTATCCCAAATCGTATTTAATAATAATTATTATTGTTTTTATTATAATATTTATTAATTTTTACTTAAAATTACCTCAATAAAGATTTTGTTTTAGTAGTTTAACGTCTAACCAATAACATAGTGGCACATAAATCTTATGTAAGTTTGTAAAGTTAGTTACGTGCTACAGGTTACTTTCTGTTGCTGTAGTTATGTGGAAATGTTTGGTTAGGATACGAACGTGTTGAGATAGTGAATGTAGGCCAGCAATGAACAGACAATAAATTTGACAAAATAAGTAACGTATGACATTTTTAGCCATAAATAGAGCCGCTGACTTTTATGAAAAATATTTAGCACCTGATTATTTCATTGGCTTACGTGCAATGGGTACTGGAAGCTTGTCTTTATGGGAGGCGTCACATATTTGACGCTGCCAATAAGATCTAGGTGCACTGCAATGCCACACGTCTGTTATAGCAGGTGGAACACACGGCGCTGATAGATAATAACATACAATCACTGACCAAGAAGCAGAACTACATAAGACATTGAAACACGTCGGTGTAAACTCCATCACAACAAGAATCAGTGACTCTAAATAAAACAACACGCAAGAGTTCGAGGCTGTTTGTATTATTTACATTGTTTGGTTTCGAGTGGTGGCACATTGTCAAGGCAGTATACTACCACAAACTTAAAATGGCTGTTCGAATGTACGCTCCGTTTGTGGCGGAAGAGCTTAAAATTTCAAAAATTTCTTTCCCCTATGCATGTTGCACAAATTTCAAGAAAACTTTCTGGCATAGAAAACACCCCAAGCAATTCCACAGTCGCTAGTATTTCACATACTTAGATGACTCTGCAGCTATTAGGTCATCTAGCCCTGACGTCAGCCCGAGACCAAAATTTCATGTTTATGAAATAATGCCAAAAAATTAAACCTTACCCATCACACGCCCGCACATGTTTGAGTCACTAACTAGTGTGTGGTTCGTAGATTATTTATCTTAAAAGTTTGGCTTAGGGACTTAAAAATTAATACAATTAAAATTTGCTTTTAGGATGTGTATTAAAAAAATCAAGTTTTAAGTTTTTGAAGCCGGCAATAATGTTATCTTTCAAGGCTGTATCAGTAATAGTATCGTGAATATCGCACAGAGCCTCAGAACCATATGACTCAACTCTACCTGACAGTAGTGTCAGAATTACACAAGCTGTTTACATGTCTAACTTAGTGCGTTGTATCGACGAGATATTTACACACGTGCACATTTATCAACATTTATATTCAGGACACCCACACAACTTCAGCCACGATCTAAATGTTAGTTAAGGTCATGTGAACTATTTAAAATACGGCAGGCACATAATATTAGCAGTAAACGTCAAACATCGTCTATGCAACGTGGCGTTATTAAACAAACACTCATGTACGCAGTGTTGCATGCGCGCTAGACTTTGTATCACCACGCCCAATCTTCACCCACGTTTTGCAGCAAAACTACATTAAGGGTGTTCAATTGGCGAAAATTCCTAATTTAATATTTGCACGTCATAGTGTTCGTATTATAGACGTTACTAGTGACTGCATTTTCCAATTGAATCAGATTATACTAGATTTAGACTCTCCAAAGCATTCTTTTGACTGTCAGCAACAAAATAAACCAAGTCCTACCCAAGAAATACGTTAAACGGACCAGTAAATATACGTGGAACGTGCAAAAGATACCAAGTCCTCGACTTGGTACCTTTCGTTTATGACAAGTGGTATGGGCATTATAAAGGCATTGTGATTCTATACTTTAAACAGTTTTGTTATTACCAGTTTGTTTACAAATCTGATGTGAAAGGAGTTGTTGAAGTAGGTACATGAACAGTTTCATACCTTTAATCTTCAGCTCCCAGGGCAATTGAGACCCGTTGTAATGCTTACAGACATAGAACTGTACCAATTTAAAAAGTCAAAACTTGAAGACATTCGTGGTATGTTGCGGATCGTGATAACGCAGTCACATTCTAGGACAATGTATGTACCTACTACATTGGCGGTTTGCCACAGACTAATAGACATGTCCATGATTGTGCCAACAGTACATCATCTTCTTTGTAACTTACATTATTGTCTTTGAAGAATCTGTTTCCATGTTGTTCAACAGTTTTTTTTTTCGTTAGCATATACCAAAATTACAGTAATCTACACCAAGGACATTACGCTTTCTCTGATATTATTATGCATAACATTGCTTTATGCGTATACAGTACCAGTTGGTGGTGTGTTCCACATAAAACGTTTCCACGTATTACATTAATAGTTTTTCACTAGAATATACCAACATTGCACTAATATCTACTCAATATGTTATGTTTTACGTACCATTGTTAGAATGAACGTTAGTTGATTTGAAAAAATTAACAAGTTCACTAACTTAATTAATTTCCAAAAATAAAATCAAAAGAGTATTTACGTGAATTATCATTCATATTATTCCACACACACTATACTTAGAAGTTATAAACTATTGATAACCTGTTTCATTCCCAGATCCACAATGATAAGTTTTTTGTTGTTTCCAAACAATTTGCTCGCTTGGACTTGGAACCTTTTGCAAATTCCTGATTCAATTGCGAAAATTTTTTAGCTCTCATAGTTTTCCACAAGCGGCACGTCAAACTCAGAATTTGCAAGATACGAGATCATAGAAATATGAAAAACCAAGTGACTTACTCGGATAAAATAATTTACAATAAAATTAGATATCGTTGAAAATATTCTAAAATATTAAAAAACACACAACAAAGTGCTTTTGAATTTTTTTAAAACTGTCGCAAATTGAAAAAAGTAGTTATTTTCAGATTTTTTTAAAAATTAAAAAATAATTTAATTCTGTTTTTAAATATTTTATCGAACGGTACATAATACATAATTTAAGTGAAACTTATTTCATTCGAGTAAGCCACTTGGTTTTTGTTATTCCTATGTTCCTGTAACTTATAAATTTTAAGTTCGTCATGTCGCTGTGGCAAAAAATACGAGAACTAAAAAATGTTTATAATTGGAAAATGTAGTCAGAAGTAGTGTTTATAAAACGAACACTATGCGTGCAAATATAAAAGTATGAATCTTCACCACTTGAACGCCCTTAAAAAAGTTGTAACAAATTTAAGTTTAACAACCCTCTTATTATCGTAAGGGTACAAGGAATCAACTGGCATTTGTTCTTGGATTGTCGGCCTTTTGTCATGAAGTAATATCCTGAGTATTGTCAGTTTACGTCGATCAGTGTTCGGTTTGTGGAGAAATGAAAGTTTACAAATTTTATTTTTCAAAGGCCTTTTACCCCGTTGATATTACGGTTACGTACAAAGTGCATATTTCCTTCTTTATTTTTCACAAGGAATCACCTGTAGGAGTTTGTCGGTGCTTTTTGTCAACATCCTGAATATATATCGTATAAAGCGAACCCAATGAATTATCGTCGTGAATTTCACTTCAGTTGGAAACTTATACAAAAGTATTAGGTTAAATTATTTTCAAAATTCGATACTTGACGGAGTAATACACGGCTGTTATAAATGTGGTAAACAAATGTTCTGTCTCTGTACCTCCCCATGTTATATATGATGTTTGATTCAGTTCTTGTTTTTATATCTATTTCTTATTAACTCTTTAAAGTTTCAAAATTGTGTCTGATGTCGCATTCCACATAAAATGTACGACTTATTTTAACTTTGGTTTAGTATTTTTAACCTTTAGATAATAGTATAATTTATTAGTATGTTTGAAACAAGTTTCTTGCTCTCACAAGAAAAACACTCCCGTTTGAAAAAAAGATAATTATCTGATAAATAAAAACCCGGTGACCTTGTTAACTAAAATTAACCGATGAGGATAAAATTAAGTATATTTGACAAAATAGAAATGTGTTTGTATATTACATATGAACTTTCAAGCATGTAAACTTCTTAAGAGTTTTTAACTTTAATTTGTAAGAGTATCCTGGCAGGAACCTTTTATATTTCATCGCTACAAAACAGGATGCACAGTTAGTCCCATTTGAAATTGCTCTCGTATTTGTACGTTGTACTCCACGAAGTGTTTCACAGGAAATTTCCCTGTGTTTTTAATTAACTGAAATCTCATTTCCCAGAAGCAACTGTCACTGACAGCGAGTCGAATATTTACAACGCCGCCATTACGTTTGGGCATCTCTCGTGGTTTATTTTACAAAATATATTTGAAACTTTTTTGCAACTCTTCAATCATAGTTCTTAAAGCGTTCCATTTACCGATTGAGCTGTTTATCTTTAATTACATATACCCATGTTGTCAAAACGTTTTTAATCAGTTTGTTATTATTTCAACTTTATGGTGTTCAGTACCATGCAGGAAATACAGACTACATCATTAGTACGTTTTCACCCATTATTTCTTAAAAGTCAGAAGCCATTATCCTTGTTATTAGTTTAAACTAATATACATTAAAATGTAGCATTGTTACTCGTCAATAAAACAATGTAGACGGAGAGTAATTTTTCTCAGTATGCCCGAACTGCATGTCAGGTCTGCAGAAATTAAAGTAAGAAAAGTTCTTACCAACTAATGTAAACGTAACAAAATTTTTCTGTAAAATAATAATTAGGGAAGAACCTTGGTATTCTTAACTACGCGTAGAAAGACTCACTGCTTCTATTATAATGAACTTCCAGTTTTATCTGGGATTGTATGATTATTGGGAAATTTTAGTAGATATATTTGTCTTAAAATTGAAATGGCAAAACGTAATTTTTTTACTTGTTGTTTATCTTAGGTGTTGGTAGTATAAAACAGACAAGAAAGTATACTTGGAGCGCTCTTAAATTGTATCAAAACTTGGAAACTTTCGTCATTGTAAGAAAATAAAGTAAGAGTTATTTAACTAAGTTTTTTTGTTATGGTGCTGGGCATAATGAACCACAGCAACAGAGAGATTGAAACAATGTGCTAGTACAGTTACAAAAATAAGTAATATTGTCGCGGGAGGATGTAGGAAAAAGTTACCAGTAAGAGAGAGAGAGAGAGAGAGAGAGAGAGAGAGAGAGAGAGAGAGTCACCACCGCGTATTACGAAATATATGAACAAGTCACTTAGTTCTTTACACACAAGTACAACTTTTAAGTTGTTTTGAATTGGTACATTAATACGAGGCATGTCAGAGTGAAGGTTCCCCTGACATACATCCTGACGACCTGACATTTTTAAACATTTGTAGATGGAATAAGTCGTCAATACCGTGTTTACAGCATCCTAATACATTTCAAACTGTTGTGTCTTTAAGAGACTAAAATGGCTTTGCTTAAAACTAAGACGTTTGCTTATTAAGTTTTAGTTTGCTTTTTCAGTAATTACCACTAGGGTTGTACAAATAAATTAAAAATCGTTAGCAAGGATAAAGAGTGTCTTTGAAAGACTAAAAACGCTTTGCCTAAAGAAACAATCAATAATAAATATGTTATCTAAGTTTAGTTTCGCTTCTTCAATAATAATCACTAGCGTTACAAAACGCAAATGATGGAGTAATACTTAAATAGTAAATAAATATTCACTCTTCTTCAAAATAATTGAATGGGCAATATTGAAATTTCTTAACAGTAATTCTTTACAGATTTTCCTTAACGTCTATCTATACGGTCTTCAACCGTGCTACAGTCATGAAAGTTTATTAATCTTTCGGGGACATAACAAACTTGAATACTTTATAATTTAAACTGACATTCTGGTAGCACTTGTCATCAATGGCATTCTATCCTAAAGCCTTTCGTATATGTAACAGAACAAAGCCTCCGCGCATGTTTTTTTCCACAGGAATCCACTTACGTATAATAAATAAGCTAGATGTTACCCGACCTCAACCGTAGCACGGCGTAAATTCCCCAACGTAGTTGAAGCATACATGTAACGATTACAGCGCCGACAGACGCACTGGCGAACCCCTGCAGCTATATTATGTATTCGGTCAGCTGTGAGATACCGATCGGTAAGAGCTGTTAACATGAACTTTCGTTACCAGTTCCAAAATGCAATTCTGCAATATCAGAGTTTCTTATAATTCCTGTTTCTTCCCTACAATCGTAGCTAAGAATACGATGTTTAACTGTACCAGCTCGACATCCTGTCGAGAAGTACGAGACCCCTCGCTGACTTCTAGGGTCGTGCCATGTTACGAACGTCCGTTACTTATTTAAACATATGTACATACTTAACACAGAATAAATAAATTTGATGCTAACTAAGTTAAAACCACAGTAAATAATTAAATAAACATACCTGATGCAGATCATGTATTTTAAATTGAAAGCACAACTTCACGTAAAATTTTTAATGAATCGGAATGTAAATTTATTTCAATATAATTGAATATTTTATACGATGAAAAAGTTCCTGAACGTTGTTACTGTCCTCAATGTGTACAGTTGTGACGCGAGTCAAAATTTTCGCGGCGTGGTGGTGTAGTTGGTAAAACGTGCGACTGGACGTCTCGCAAAGAACAGTTCTTACATTGGCGCAGTTTCAATACCTACCAACTACAAATTTTTAATTTTTTTATTTTTTATTTGTTTCATGTATTCATACAACAAAATAACAACTATACCATACTGGAAATAATTATCAATAACATATTGCTTGAAAACTGTGTGTGCATGGAGCTGCACTGCAGAGGCGTGTAAACATATTAGTGGAGAGTTTGTAATTTTCATTAAAAAAAATTAACTAGATTCCTTTTGTTTGTTTTTAATGCATACTTCAGAGTGCTGTCAATGTTAAATAAACAAAATTGTAAACATCAGATGTCCGGACCGAAATTTAACTTTTACTGGTTCTAAATATTTAATACACAGAACAAAAAATAAATATTTTACAACAATACAACGTATGATAGTAATTGGTAGAGTAAATCTACCCTACATTGTGATGCTAAGGACGTGTATTTCAGAGCTAAGTGTCCTTGATCACTTGCCCTTAAATCCTAAGCCCTTGTTCCCTTCATGAAGTTGGCTGCATTTTGTGAATTCGGATCTAGGGTTCGAGAGGGGTAAGTGGCTCGTGCCCTTAGCTAAAAGGGACATTCTAGGGTGCATAAATAAGCCCTTGAAGTGAATTCGCACAGCGGCACGTGTGACGTCACTTCCGCTATGCATTATCAATGGCTTGAAGCGTATGGTAAGGACTCTTAGACGGCCAAATAGAACACGACCTAAGGGTTCGAACTACTGTATCAGAAATACGTTAAGGGGATCAATACGTACCATATTTGAATTCTTCAATTTTCTCTGTAAGTTCCAAACAATGATATATATATATATATTAAAGTCATCGTCTGGAATAGCACAGATTATTACCTTCTTAAGCGTTACCAAACTGTCACACCTTCACTATCTTTCTTAGTTCTTTACTAGTAACTTTTCGGAAGAAGAAAGTAATTTTATTTTCTACAGATGGTCACAAATGGCAATAATAGTTAAGCAGTGCCAACAGCATGCAAAGTAAGGAACTATTTATTCCCTCAGCCTTGCCGAAGTATAAAACATTTTATACTATATGTAGGCCAAATTAAATATAGAAGTTCCATTATTCGAAATGGTGAGTTTTGATTCCCTTATTATGTGCGATACATGTGTCACTTATTGTCGAAACTACACACGCCTGCTCTGTGTTGCTAACATAGTGAACCGCAACACACTTGATCACAATATTGATGTAGGCCTATACTATGGTATTATTGTAGTACTCTTTTGTTTGTATTTCAATCACGCCGTATTTTAATTGAAATTGTTTCATAGACATTGGATAGATTACAGTATAGCTGTAGAGCGACATTTCTAAACGTAAATAATAATGCACAAAGAGAAAATGATGAAATGTTTGTGCATAACTTTGTGCATTCGTAATTATTTTAAATACGTCAATTACCTTCACGGGTGTGAGTAATCAACGCAGTTTCTTTATTTCCTTCTTGTTCAACTTTCGCTGGCGCTTTTGGTCGTTTAACAGCGTTAATAGTGGTTAGCTGAAGCGATCGGTAATGTCGATTTGTAACGACAGATGGCGGTTCACCATTTCCCACTGTTGTTACAGGATAACGTCCTCGGTACACTGCTCTCGGTACGTCTTGCTGATTTCGTTAAAAGATCTCTACTGTAACTTAAGTTTCGCGAGTAACGAGTTACAAAATACATCTGCTAGTGACACTGCGATGAGAAAGTTCTCAGCTTCCTCCGTCTTCCACTCACTTATAGTGTTTCCTTGTCTCAAATCAAACAATCCGCCTTCAGTTTTCAGTGCAAACACTACTGGCATGCAACAATTCCCTCACAGAAATATATGCATGTATATATATATATAGCGTGGACCAGAAATCATGTGCAAAAAAAAAAAGGAGGGGTTTGTTTATGTAAAATAAAGTGGGGTTACACTGACCAACACTATTGTGTGGTGACTATTAACGGAGCTACACGACGGTGAAAACCAAAATTTTGAAATACGTTTTTTGAATAATACTAGAAAGTGTAAGAGATAGAGCCACCAAAATTGACACAGAGCACTAAGAATAGGAGCAAATGCATCTGTGTAAATGTGGTTGATGTATCGTTCCCCTTCGCTGTTTGTTTTGGGGGTATTTAACGTATGTGTGTAAGTAACTTTTAAATACTAAGCGGTATGAAAATATTAAATGCATATCATTGTTTATTGCGCAAATTAAGGAGAGTACCTCTTGTGTTAAATCACTCCAGTAAACCATTTTCAAGAAAATGAGAATCAAAATACGAAGGCGCAGTGTAACCCCGCAGAGGTAGGCGATACAACGGCTTACTGAGATATGCTAATTGCAGCATTGAATGGTTAACTTGAGTACAGTAGTGAGATTTGGGTGACGTGTTGACAACTTACATATGTTGATTGAACGATGCTGTAGGGTACCAAGTTATTTCGTTTTATTTTTACGTGAAACTGCTAAAGATATTCTCAACCCGTGTATTTTCAAAAACAACACACACTCGAAATAATAACGGTTAAACATGCAGCATTATTATTATAATCATGATTTTGGGTCACCACAAAGAAGCTAAAAACCGCATTATTTTATTATAACATCAGAAAAAAAGTATCAATCGAGTTCTCAAGAACATAGAGACGTAAATAGCCTTCATAATGTGAAAGGATGAAGTATTTGATACTACCTGCAAATAAAAGTGTAGAGTTATTACTCACAAGTGGTACAGAAAATTTAATTCTAGATAAAATACTACGTGCTAATTAGTACGTCACGTGTAGCAAAGTCAGCCTAATCACACGCTGGTTTTCGCGCATCACACGTGGGAAATAACATTTGCTACATAAGCCTCTTAACAGTAATTTCTTGAGAGCTAATGAAGTAGAAATGAGGTAGAAATGGAGCAGTGGCGGAATGAAAACATGCTGGCTAGCTGTAACTGCCAACACCAACCACTGTCTTAATGGTAAGATAAGAGATATCACGTGTACAGAATAAGGAACACAGCACAAATAGGAACAATACATTTTCACGTACTACATACGCATTTATGAACATCAATGTGTATTTACAATAAGTGTTCGAAATGCCGTCCCCCCACTTCAACACACAGCTGGCTACGGTGGAACAGGTTGGCCTGGACTCGTACTTAAATGTTTGGTATGGTCCGTACACAATCAAATTCGGTTATCACACGTGCCACGAGCTCTTCTTAATTAGTCACAGGCTTCTTGTAAATCAGAGAGTTGACATGACCTCATAAAAATTCAATGGATTCAGGTCTAGAAATCGAGCTGGCCAATGGAAGGGCCTTCCTCTGCATACCCAGCAACCTGCAAACGAGGTGTTAAGATGGTGGGATACGGCAGCAGAAAAATGTGGCGGTGCCCCATCGTGCACTTCCTCCAACAATTCCAGCAACACATCGAGTAGGAACGTTAAGTAATGGACTCCATTGAGGCGGTCAGGTAGCATATAAGGTCCCAACAAATTATAATTGACAATGCCAGCCCACATGTTGACATTGTAGAGCACTTGGTTGATCATAAGGTGCATGTGGTCGGTATTGTGAGAGGCCCAGATGTGGCTGTTCCTATCACTACTGTACTCATTTATACTACTTAATGCTGCAATTAGTATGGCTCAGAAATCGTTGTATTGCCTACCTCTGCGGGGTTACACTGCGCCTTCGTACTAAACCTTCGTATTTTGATTCGCATTTCCTCGAAAATGGTTTACCGGAGTGAATTAACACAAGAGGTATTTTCCCCTTAATTTTATGCGATAAGCAATGATATGCATATAATATTTTCGATACCGCTTAGTATTTAAAAGTTACTTACCCAAATACGTTGAGTACCTCCAGAACAAACAGTGAATGGGAAAGATACATCAACCACATTTTCACAGATGCATTTGTTCCGATTCTTAGAGCTCTGTGCCAATTTTGGTGGCTCTATCTCTTATACTTTCTAGTATTATTCAAAAAATGTATTTCAAAATTTATGTTTTCAACGTCGTGTAGCTCTCTTAATAGTCACCACACAATAGTGTTGGTCAGTGTAACCCCACTTTATTTTACATAAATAATCCCGTCCTGGTGTTTGGCACATGAATTCTGGTCCACGCTGTATATATATATATATAATATATGTATATATATATACAGGGTGTAACAGAAGTGATGGTCGTTACATCCTGTATATGTATATAATCATGGCGCTCTGCTATTATCACATATCTAACAAAGTGTATTCAGCAAAGCCTCGGCGACCTAATTCATTACACACTGCTGTATCCTTCCATTGTCATATAGTACGACATAACACTCATGGTTACAGGCGGCAATTAGTACTACGTCGTCATATAGTACGACATTACCTTGTTTGTTACAGTGGTATTTAGTACTTCATCGTTGTATAGTACGACATAACCTTACTTGTTATAGGTGGCAATTAGTACTACATCAGTAGTAAGATTTAGCCGATTCCAGTGCAGGAGCCGGTGTGAGGCACCCGCCCAAGTGAGGCACCACCCGCCATGTTGTGACGTCACGGCCCCGACCGCCATGTTGGATGACCTTGACCTTGACCTTTAACCTTGACCTTGAGTGTCAAATTACCAAAATTTTCCAAAATTTCGGAAATTTCAAAAAAATTTCAAAAAT
>PNEQ01021900.1:0-12545 GCA_003012365.1 Medauroidea extradentata | reverse complement strand
CTCACATGAAAAATTTCTTAAAGGTGTCTTACTGTACATTGAAAACTATGAGAGATATAACGCAGAATGAAAAGAATGGGTTAGTAAATAATTCACTGAGACGAAAATGCAAGTGATAATATTAAAAAATATAAATGGATGATGCAAATTTATAGTTTTAATTTTACCAGATATTGGTGTAACTATTTTGCAAACATAGTGTGCAAAAGTTTGGATACCTATTAACAATTTTCGTAAAGAAATAGTCTGAAAGAATACAAAAAGTATTCATGAAAAGTAACCTGCTTGAGTTATTATTATTATTATATAATATTATTAACTTTCAAGTTTAAAGCTAGGAAAGAACACAATGTGTGCTAGTGATGCTGAACACAGACTGGGCCAGAAAATTAAGTGCAAATTGAAGGTGGCTCCTCATGCATGTTTACAAAAAGTAACCTGGTAAGGTTAGCTAATTTTTTCGTTTGTGCCCACAATGTTAAATTATTACAGGTCAGCAAAGTTGTGACTGAACACTTGCAAGCAGTTTTACAATGAGTGCAAATTAAATTTTAAAATCTTCGTAAACAACAAATACTGAAATTTTTACCCTACACAGGAAAACAGTGACTTTCCATAAAAAATTTATGTGCAGTAATTGTGCAAGTTACATGATATTCCATCACTGCAACATCTCGCAATGAATACAAATGTGCCTCAATTGTAGCAGTGCATTTCTCACTGCATGATGTTTTAAAATAATTCTTAAAGCGCTCATAAAATGCTACTCTCAATTACAGAACTTCAAACTGCCTCTATATATATATACATAAACTGAAAGTAAATATTCGACGTAACACTCATGATTACAAATGTTTCAAATTCTATACGGTATTTGCAATAATCAATTTGCACTGTAGTAACAACATAAATGACACAGCCCTTTATATAAGAGCAAGCGTTGCTTGCATTCTGTGGAAGTTGGTCACAACACTTGTTACAATTAAATGCTGAAAATGCAGACAACTCTCACAGTGCTTAGTCAACATTTTTTGGTTTGTTCAAATTGTTTGAAAGCACACAGATTAAATATATGTCATTATATAATCAGAGAAAATATAGTTTCCAGTAAACACACAAATTTTGTATATCTACCATACATTTAAGAGTTGCACGTGACGTGAAATACAATACCTTTGCGCTGAGTCTATGTATGTGCAGTTAAAATTAATTAAGTGCTCCAGATAAATGGCATTATCATCATTTCTAAAGTCATAAAAAAAAAAACAACAAAAAATTATACCTATTTCAAAACATTTGGCCATTTAGTTTCTGCTGTGCACTACTTTATATTGCTGTATGTAGAAGGGAAATGGATTGGTACCTATTGCACATGCTTCAAACACTTTGACAGCAAGCAGTATCTTCAAAAGCCTAGTAAAACTGTAGTAACGACCATCAAATTGGAACGTTCTAATAAGCTTTGATTCTGTTGTAGCATGAGCCAATATACACAATGTTCTCATTAAATGCCAGAAAGTAATACTGAGTATATTGAAACTAAACATGTTGACAAAAACTAACAATTTTCATTTGTCAACAATAGGTATGTATGTATACCAAAATGTATAGGTACACTTACAGTCTTGTACTAATGATAAACGTACAACAATTATTTTCATGTGATTGTTTGACTGGCCGAGGCAGCTTCCTCGGTTGGAGAATGGTGGTATCCTGCAATCTATACTCCATCTATTCTAAGGTTGCAGCTAATTAATGTAAATGAATGACAATAAAATTTTTGTACAGCATACATTTCTTTTGAAATATTGAGAAAAATGTAAGGTAACTGTATTAGGCACAATCACAATGCGAGGAATCGAAATAAAATTAAAATACTTTGATTTATTTTGTTATCAATTAATATTTGTGCTGCAACCTTAGACTGGATAGAGTATAGTTTGGTAGATGGTAAGCGAAGTTTGGGAACTAGTACACCTAGCAGTCAAACCGCAAACAAACTATGTTGCAGCGAGAAATTTGAAAATGTGCCAACGTAATTGTAAGTCAAGGCCTGGGGGTTGTGTTCATATGGCGAAGCACTGCAGGGCTACAATAGTTACCAGTGTCTTTGTTCCGCACTATTGTCCAAGGGTGGTAGGCACCTCATTAATAGTGTGTTGTAACACGAGTCAAATTTTAAGTTTGAGAGAGGCTGAATGTGTACAGCAAATAGTTTACCCTGAGGGTTTATGCTTGAATTGATTATGGCTTATTTGAACTGTATTGTTGGTGTGTTTGTTAGTTATATCACAGTATTCTGCATTGCTCGGTTTGTACTGTAGTTGTTAGACCAATTTATATGTTGCGTAGCTTTATATGCCACGAATCAGGGACATTTAATTGGTAAGCCTACTGTAAAAAAAAAAGTGGAGTCGGGTAGTAGTTTTGGGTACACTAGTTTGTTCAGAAACCAAATAAAAACCAATCACCAAATTGAAATTGGAAAAAGTATAAATCTGGGAGTACAAAATTGAGGGTCCTATTACACATACACTGAAAAATTCAATGGGAATATACAGATTTCAAAATAACATAAGTGTCAACCTGTTGTATGAAGTTGGAGAGCTTTGATAAGTGCCGACAAAATTACATTTCATAACTTCACCATGAAGTACACATTTTTCACTTCAATGTACATAATTTAACATAAAAAATGTTTCCATTTGCAGACACTACTCTCTCAAGAAATATGCATTTTGTACAAATTGGTAGTAACATTTCAAAGCAATGTGTTTCTTACAACTCTTTCAGGTACTATTTTTGTCCACTGACTACACCATGTATGAGTGATATTTCTGGTCTGTACGTTCTTTAAAATGGAATGAACACGTTGCTAGTAAGCGTACACTTATTTAACTTGTTTGGATACAACATATTCATCAGATAAAATTACAAGTCAGGTTAATAAACATACTCTACATACAGCATGATCTCTGATTACAACAGAACATCTAAGAGAACAAAAATCACAACAGAACCATCTCACTGTAAAATAAAAGTTAAAATCTTTCAAATATCAGTAGATATTGTGAGTTTGAGTTTAGTTTTATTTTTTATAAAAATTTTTAAATTTAAGACATGCAGCCAGCCTACTTAAAGTCGCGTTCACCTCAGTTTTCACTGTATTATTTTTATTTTTATATTTGTACCACATATTTTTTTTCTTATTTTAGGCATAAATTGTGATTAAATCTTCCTCTTAGGAAATTTGCGTATCTCTCATAGTTTTTGCATAATGTGTCGTAAATGTCAAAATTTGCACTTTATGGTTTTATGTACGCCACTAAAACCAGCTGATATACCAAACTGAAAAAATTCACAGCGTATAACAATATTGTAGGCTATGATTTGACACATTTAAAACTAAAAAAAATATATTTTTGTATTTGTTAAAAAATGGTTGAAATATTAAAATTTTAATTTAAAAATTCAGCATTTTTTATTAAATACAATTTTTTTTGTTTTTATATATGTCAAATCATAGCCTACAAGATTGTTATACACTGTGAATTTTTTTTCAGTTTGGTATATCAGTTGGTTTTAGTGGCGTACTTAAAACCGTAAAGTGCAAATTTTGACATTTACAACTCATTATGCAAAAACTATGAGAGATACGCAAATTTCCTAAGAGGAAGATTTCCTCACAATTTATGTGAAAAATAAGAAAAAAAAGCGTTACAAATATAAAAATAAAATAAATACAGCGAAAACTGAGGTGAACCACGCCCTTAACGCTGTCAAAAAAATCTGCACTGTGAGTAATTCTTTCACCTAATATGCGATTAATGGACTCGCACCATGAGTGTACAAATAATTTGACAAGTAAATCCATCACAAACTTAAACAAATCATGGTTCTTACATGTGAAAACAGTTGTCAATTTTCATTAAGATACGAATAATCAGAATGTTTTTTAATTGTCGCATGTGACAAATCGAAGGCAAATGCTTTGTGAAATGCAATCAGATGCAATAACACAGTTCCTACTAAAACATGTGTTTGGATACCTTAATGCTACCCACTAATGTACACTTAGTGCTAGCTGACAATGGGTTCATGTAATATTCCGGACCATTAGGATCATCTTCTTCAGTGCAAAGTACATCAACCACATCCACACTTACACTCGAATCAGAAGACTAATGAACTTGTGGCACTCCTTCAAGAAACACATGCAATGTATCAAGCGAGCCCTGACAGTTATCCTTGATACAATTAGAACCCACAGAGTGTGGTGAAGTAAAGTTATTCACCAAAAGCATTTTAAATGATGAGGTAAATGGTGTGCAGGATGGCACGGTGTTGTGTACTCCATGACTGCGAATGTTGCCAAAAAATTCTCCACTGGGCCTTAGTTCGACGCTCTCAGAAAAAAAATTTAAATCCCATCTTCTGAAGGTTGCTCCATTTAAGCCTTGCATTGTATGTAGCCAGTTTTTTTTACAGAAGGAGGCCTACTTGTTTTCCCTTTGCTGTCCACAAACTGGAATGACTTCATACCTTGAACAGCTTCATTCCAAAACTCAATACGACTCGACGTACTAGAAATTGCACACCTTAAATGTTTCCCATTTTTTTCTTTCACACAGTTACCAATTACGCTGTCAAACAGCATATCCATAAATAAAATCAGGTCTGCAGTGTCTGTTGCCTTTGCTATAACAGAGCAGTTTGTTTTACCTGCAAAGATGGAAAGAACATGATTAAAGTTTGTGACTCAATACTCTTTGTTACTGCTACACAATCCCTATAATTGAAGCATGCTACAATCTGTTACCTTTGGTGAAACACTCTGTGAACAATATGAACACAGATCTACACAAAATCAACATGCAACCCACAAATGCAACTTTTATGTTCACAATCTCTCTATAATATGTGTAAAATTGTCTGGAAATAACAGAAATTTTACAGGAAGCCAGATTTTGTTGCCATTCACAGTTGTCGCTGTGATGACGATTTATGGCAAATGATTTTATCTGTCTGATCACTATCTGATGAACCTTTGATGATTGTACATCCTGGTCAAATAACCTAGAAAACCTAACAGACTACTTTTCGTACCGACCACGTAAAATATGGTACTGGTGCAACTTACTTATGTAACAGCGTGGTCTCACATAGACATTTGTTGTTTGTGAAGAAGTACAGTCTATAAAATAATGTGGAGAAAAATTATTAGGGTTGTGCGAATGTGGCTTTTTGTTTAATGAAACAAAAGTGATAAATAGGTCTATGTCAATTCACGAAATCGAAATGAAAATGAAAACTAATTTTGTAAGAGTTTGACCCCAATGAAAGTTAAACAAGCATTTTATAATGGTGAAAATGATTTCAATCTGTATTTATTCAACTCGGTGGGGCACTTTATCAGCTATTTTGTGTCGTATTATTAGTGGTCGTACAGTGTAACAGTAGTTTTGAAATATTCCTGTTATGCAGGCATTGAAAAATAACTTTACAGCACAAGCCTACGAACATTTTAAAGCTGAAGTTGTTAGTAAATTATATGAACAATTGATAAGAACTCAAATATTTATGAAAGTAGAGTATTTTTGTTTCATTAGCTTATCACCAAACAATTTTCTTACTGAAACTCAAACATGAAAATTCATACTGTTCGTCATCGCTTCATTTTAACAAAATTTTGCTCAACTCTTAAAATTGTGAGTTTTTGGGTATTAAAACTTACTTCGTTACAATTTTCAGTTTAGTGAAAAAACAGACAAACAGATCCATCGAGCGGAAAGAAATGTCAGTGGTGGAATGTATACAAGTTCAACAGTGACTGCAACGCTCCAAATAAAATTTAACATGTACATACTGTGCACACCCTTGGGCGTGATGAGTTGAATTACATGGCTTTTTACATTAACTGCCTTTTTCATGTTTAACATTGGTGTATAGCCGCTAAAAAAAAATATTTCTTACAGGCACGTCTGTTTCATTTCATTTCATTTACAGACTTGCCAATGTTATAGGAACGCTACAAAGTTGTTTCAATTCATATAACAATAAAATATTTTACATGCACTTAACCAGAAAAGTGCAGTTTTAATTATTTTGGTTAGTTTGTAAAGAGGGCCATGGGTCAAAATACACTTTTACCTGTGTAATAAATGAAACTGTCAGCATATGTAAAAGTTGAGGTCTTATGCACAACCATTTAATAATTTGACAAAATACAGCAAATAATCAAAAACGTAGTTTGACTGTTCTTGCCACCCACAGCCAATGTTTGAGAAAATAAGGTCTAAGTAAATTCGAGAGATTATAAACATTTTTCAGTCTTTATATCAATGAAATGTACAGATAACCTTTTAAAATTATTGAAGTACACATAAGCTAATGCATTTAATAACAGCATTGCACTCACTTAAAAATAATATTATATACATACACAAGTACATACACATGCGTGCTAGCACACACCCCATTCATACATGCAGCCCACACATGCACACATCCTACACTCTTTCATTTACCCCATGTAGCCTACCAAACATCCTCATTACAGATTAAACACGTTGACTGAACACCTGAGGACAGTTTTGAACTTTCATATTTTTTATGCGCTCAGGCTTCACATGCTCACGTCAGGCGGGAACATGTTCTGGTGCCATTTTTTTGACAGCTTTCAAGACTATAAAACTGCTCTAAATGGCTCCAAGATACCATACATTTTCTAATTCCCCCTTTACTGCTCCATGAATTTTTGTCCATGATCCGCAGTTTTGAGCACACCTGACGCTTTTTTGTGTCACTGCCACACTTTGCTACTATCCTACATTATTTTGCAATTACCCTAAAAGTTTCCGTACCTCTGCCATGACCCTGCCACAACATTTTTTTGCTGTCATACCGTACAATTTCTGTACATCTATCCAACTGTACTCTGCCCTACATTATTATGTACCTATATATCTAACAACTGTAACCTACCCTAAAATTTTCTGTACTTCTACTCGTTAGGCAGTACGTGGAAAAGGTGTAGAGAAGGGTGGCGAGATGGGTGAAGGGTAGGTGAAGAAGACAGGGGCAGAATGGAGAGGAGGAAAGTAATAATAGCCTATCTGTGATGATGAAGTAAATGGGATGGAGTACATTGAAGAATAGAAGGAGAGTTGAAAGACTGGTCAGGATGAACAGAATTGTGAAAGCAGAGGGAAAATGGGGAGGATTACATTATCTCCTACTAAGGGAGGGTATAGAAGGAGAGGAAACAACAAAACAACACCCAGAAGATTGAGATGGTGTGGTGTTAGGCTTTCAGCAAGAGTTGTTTAAATAAAGTTCTTTCTTAAAACAGTTATCAATCACTAGGTCCCGGTAGTTTCCGCGAAAATATTTTTGCCCCACTTTTTTTCAGGTGTCTTACATGCACACCTGCACCTCAACTTCATGATTATTTGCAGAGTGTTTTTGTGCAGAGTCATTATTCATTTGACTGTGCCAATCAGTACATGGTTAACTATGATACATCACGTCTGTGATTTGCGGGTTTAACCTCCAGACGTTTTATGTTAAGGCAGTCATCTATGGCCATAAAGCAGAGATGCAGGTGCACACGTAAGACACTGAAACAAATTTCTGAAAAAATCTTTTCGTGAAAACTGTCGGGCCCTACTCATCACACTTTAATCAATAATTAGTAAGAATTTACTACTTCACTGAGCTGCCTGCACTACCAGTTCCATTCTGCACTCTTACATACACACATATACAACATATGAGAAACAAGGAGGGATTATTTTTATCTGCCCTCAATCTCTTTTCCTTCTGCCTGGATAAGCAGTTACAGAGTCACGTTCACTAAGGTCCCTACCTCACACGCATCAGGCATTGCTGCCTGTACATCATTGCCCTTGTACATTGCGTGCATAAACAACACATAATTCCCACATACATCCTACATAAGGCGCACACGATTGCTTGCTCATCTTTACTGCGGCTACAAGTTGACTGTGGCCAGTGTTTCTAACTGACAAAAACCTCTTTATTTTTGTTTTTCTAATTTCACTGTAGATAACAAACCATTCGCCAAAATCTTTTCGCACACGTTATCAAGCTACTTTAAATTTTCTGTTAAGTTCACTACGAAAATTATTTTAAAATTTTTTATCAAGAAACTTGTTGCGAAAATTGTGATGCACCTGCTATACATGAGGTGCGCTACATCAGAGTATATACATATTGTACTGTATGGATGTGAACTGTTAGCAAAAAAAAAAAACTGAATCAATGTGAGTAGCTTTGCTGTATGTTTTCAAACGTTTTCAGATACTTCCTTTGACGCCCCAATCAACTGGCAAGTTGACGTCATCCCAAACTGGAGAATTGCATTGAAAAGTCGATGAGCTTTCAGGAAATGAGTCTCTGCAATTGGTTAGGTCACTAAAATTATAACCAAAGCAAATTTGTGTACATTGCAACACTTACCAGTACTTTACTAAACTATATTCTTTGCCTTAAGTGCCTTGCACTTGCAGAAACATAAATAACCCACCATTATAAATTGAAATCAACGATACGTACAGACATGAAGTTTATTCAGAATGATGTAAGTAATTTTTACTAATTCATTCTGATTTATATGAAACATTAAACTGCCCCTAAATCATCTACCAATACCCTCCTAAACTTTCCAGCCCCCATCACCATCACCACCTCCTCCGAAAGTAAATTCCACTCCTTCACAGACAACCTATGCAAAGACTGACTACCCTGCTCTGCCCATCACCTGAATATTTTCACTACCAGACTCTCTTCCTCTGTACTATGCTTTAGTTAACAGCACAGTATTAATAAAGAAACAACATTATGAGCAGCACCAAAGAAATTTGTAATGTCCTGCAGATGTCGCAACGATGCACATCTTCAACATATGCACTTTAGGTAGGTTAAATTCAACTTTGCTTAGCAAAAGCACGCCCAGGGAGGGGAAACTGGCAGTTAAACCTCCTCCCGGTATGGTTCTATAAATAAATATCATGAATCATAATAGCAGTAATGGCTACATGAGATAATATTGGAAAGAATACTGAAGATTTAATCATGTAAACGAGTTAATGGAATGAAATGTATTGTTTGCTAAATAAGAAGTGAATTAAAAAGAGCAACTCAACCCATTAGTGTGCAAGAAAAATCTAAGCAGGCCTAACTCTCTGAACTTAGAATTAGAATCAAATAATGAAAATATATGGTGCAGGTCATCAGTTTATAAAATGTGTGTGAATCGAACATGCGCCTTCAGCATACATTTTGCAAATAAAGTAAGCCAGAAAAATTTCATAACTTGACAGAACTTATTAAACACGTTAAAATTAAAACATACCTTCACATCTTCTTTGCTGTTCCAATCTAGCAGCTACATCTGGATGATACAAGAATGAATTTTCAGGACCTCCCACCTCATTAAAACCTGTAAATTACAAGTAGCTCTTAAAACATTATAAATCAAAGATGACGACTCCAGTTCACAATGCTATAAGCAAAAATACTCATCACATACCGGCATAGTATATTAATGAAAATAGTTTTTATCAATGCAAGAAGAAGTCGTACATAAAGAAAATTGTGGTTTTCCAACTTTGAGTTTTTCAGATTTTGTTATGTTTGTTAGGTTAGTTTGGTTACATTAGGTTATTTTACCCTCCAGATTTCCGTTAGGTTAGATAAAGTTAGATAACCTTACATAACCTAACTGAAAATGGAAAACTGGGGAACAAAATAACCTAATTTAGCAAAACTAACCTCAACTAACCCAACGAAACCCAAAGTAACCTAGCGAAACGTAACGAAAATCGGAAAATTTCAAGCTTGGTAAACCACAATATCCTTTACGTACGACTTCTTTTTACGTCTTAAGAAACATTTTTCATTAATAAAATGTGCCTCTAAAGTCAATAGTTTGGCCAGTATACGATGAGTAGTTACTCTTGATATTTACCCACTAGGTCAATTTTCAGGGTGCGAACTTACCTGGCAGATGCAATGATGGTAAAAAAATGTATCTTCAGATGGCTTGAACCAGGATTCTTGCAATATTCAACGAAGTTTTTCCCACAAACTCTGTATCTTTTTCTAACAGTCGATTTAACCATACAATTTTACATTTGCAATTCGCACTAACCAAATATTGTATATGTCGTCAGACTGTTTAGGAAAACGATTGCATGCATTGTGTGCATCTGCACAACTTGGAACACAACATTTTCGTGTCCGCGCATGGCTATTCAATATTAATTTAACAGAACATACCATGACAATCCACGTTTGAAACAAACAAAACATAATGGCTGCCTGTCTCCTTCCGGAATTTAAATCAACATCCTGTCGCCATGACAGTAGCGTCCTGCCATCTAGCGGATGGAATAAGAACTATTTGAAGAAACTTGGTAACGATTCTTCCTATTACAGTTGCCTCCCCCTGGAGATGGGTCACACACACAGTCGTAGAAGAACAGGTCTGGACACTCGCCTATCAAACAATCTATTTTGCTTGACCCTCTTGTTGTTTTGTTGTAGTTCGTCAAGTTACCGAGAATGTCGTACTTTTTGGCGCTGTTTTCCGGGCGGTCGGACTCAAACTCCGTCCACTTTTTTTCATTGTTAAATTTATAAAGTAAATAAAAATTGCTGGAGACTTTTCTTAAATGTGTGAGGGAAGAAAGTGTTTCATAAATTGATAAAAAATATGTTTTGGTAAATTGTTTGTCTTAGTGGGGAGGAAGCGGGCGGAGTTTGAGCCAACTGCCCTAACAGCAGTGCCAAAAACCTATAACATTGTCGTGAACTTAGTGAACTGCAGCCAAACAACAAGGAGGTCAAGTTTCCAGGCGAGTGTCCAGACCTGTTTTTCTACGACCGTGGTCACAGAATATACTTTCTTATATACAGAGAGGTGTGGATCAATAGGTCGCATATTGATTTTACTTTGAAACAGTGATATGTGTAGCTATGAGATGTAGACCATTGTGTTGTGTGTGTTGTTTGTAAATGGAATTGCCAAAGATGTTAGAAGGGTCCAGATGGAGCATGTCGCCAGGAATTGTAACCAAACAAACACTTGACGTGGCTGGTATCAATATGGCCGACTAATTAACAAATTGAGGAAATATTAGTTAGGAGGTTTGTACACAGGGCTAAAATAAGGAGTTTTCAACCTAAAACATAAATTAAAAAGCATAATAGATTAATTCACAGTAAAAAATACCAGTCTGATGTGTACTTTTGAGGTAAAAGCAGTATGGCGACTGGCAAATTTGGTGGCTACCTCTCCCCCCTCTTGGCTTCACTTCCCTGGCAATCATTAAGACCTTACACTACCCCCGTGGGAATTGCTGAAGACTAAGATAATATTGTTTGACATAAATTTATTTCCTTACAGTGTGCACACAACAGCTTTTTAAAAGTATCTTGTAACAAAACTCTATTACCCCCACCCATAGACACAAGTACTGGATTATTTGGAATAAATATAGTTACTCAAAATTATGTCTAAAATTACTAGCTCGGGAATAAGTTCGCTCTTCCCCTGTAACTTATCATGGCCATTTCTGTGATTTAATATCCATCTGCTATTAAAAAAAATGTCCAAGTGATAATATAAAATTGTTGCAGTTTGTTAACTTGCACTGCAAGATGCTGGTGGCTAAATAGTAGTAAGGTCCATCAAGAATTTGTGTCCCTCTCCCAATCGACCACTTGTAAATGAAAGTAATAATGTGTAACTTACGATTTCCTTCTGATATTCAAGAATATTTTATGAAGTTATTGTAAAATTGTTTACACAACCTACTTTCCTCATGGCAAAATATATTTTCAGTCAGTGATATATTGTGCTCTGAGGCACTAAAAATGCTTGAAAAGCCCCATTTTGCATCTTGAAATCCTAATTCTTCCAGGGAGGACCCCAGGGGGGCGATTAAATATCGCTTTTGAGAGGTGCAGCGCAAAATTTGCACTTGCGCTGCGTTGCTTTGGTATTTAATATACAAATACGCAGGTGCAAGTGGTCACGTGATGGCGCAAAGTGCCTGAAAATCTGCGACTAGCAAATGGCTCGACGCAAGTATATCTGCGCCCTTCGCGCATGCGCATTGGACAATTTTCGGGCGTGTGAAAGTGAATTAACATAAAAGTTGGATATCTTTATCATTATACAGTGTTCTATGAACTTTAACTATTTACGTTTTCGCACGATCGTTTTCGTGTAGGCCTACACATTCAGCTTTTAATAGTTACGAAGTTCAGTAGAAGTACGTAACTGAAATGTTTTTTTACTAAAAATGCAATTTAAAATGGCAAAGATTTACTATCCTTTCCCAGGAATATATTTTGTGGGTATTTTTCCGTGGCATGCGACGAGAAAATAGAGTTGGTTTGTTGAGGTTATTTTGCACACTTAAAAAACTTTGCTTATAACTTTTATGCAAGTGATAATGCAAATAAATAGCGAATATGTTTTGCAAGTACTTGTTTAGCTAATTGCTTGGAACAGT
>PNEQ01021898.1:0-12542 GCA_003012365.1 Medauroidea extradentata | reverse complement strand
TATTTCATCATGTTTCGGATATGCTTTTAATCACGTAGGCCACACTCGAAGGGTTAAGACGCAGTTGGGACAGGTATCTATGACGTAGGTTAGGCGGGTTTCCCACTATGAGCCACCCGGGCTTTGAGTCATCGGCCAGCCCTCAAGGTGTTACGAAACAGCCGCCGACCACTGGCCTCCAGGAACATGGCACGCAACAATATATACATAATGCTAAATAACACGATACATCTATGGCAATCGATATAAGAAACAAAAATTGAACCGTTACTAACGGTACCTTTGGTAGCGTATTCTATAAAATCGATTAACTGTTGGTAAACAAAGTCTTTCCCAGTACCATTCGGCAAACTAGTAATTTAGTAGGGAATGTAAGACTTCGAGTATTCGATATTTAGCATTATTCGTTACAGTCTGAAATGTAAATACCTACCAAATAATGTGATTATTAATTTTGTGATCATTCTAGTATGCAATTTATGTGATGACATTACATGATCATGTGTTTGAAATCCGTTCACTCGATTATTCCTTTGTTGACGGAATTATTAAACGTGCATTACATTAGTATACGAAAAGGACATACACGTTTGTCTACGACGCTATACATTTCCTTAACATGATTTTCGTGTCTCTCTAAATGTCTAAAAACAGGGGTTTTCAGACTGCCGTGTTTGGGGAGAATTCCAATCGAATTCGAAAAATTAAATATGCAATCCTGTGTTGTACTTTCAAACCGTACGTCACACAAATAAAATTACATACTCAGTGCATATAGGCATATATGAAATAAAGTGTATTAAAGGAACGCACGCCAGTTGAATTGTTTGCTCGTAGAGGTTATACTGCGTTACGTATGCCGATCAGTGGCACCCTTAGTGCTCCATAGATGATATTTCTCTCCCACCCTGCAAACGGGGCCGATCTAAGGAAGTACGTTTATGTATTATTTTGTGCTTAGTTAAATAACGGCATAATCGTATCTTTTCATACCCCGTAATAGACGACTTGAAAAGAGGCGGAGCTTCAGTCAGGTGTGGGAAAAAATTCCTATCTCCATGGATACCGCAGCCTTCATTTAGGTGTTTGGCTTCAAAAGGCCACGGATGAGATGTACGTCAAGAATATTGATTATTTGTTTGGAATTTGCCGCTTTTTCAGGTAAACATTAATTTTATGTATTTGCGTAACTTAACCATGAAATTTAAACTAATATTTTTACCCTTACGTGCAAATCTACGAATGCGCAACATTTTTGCTTTCTGCAATTACCAACAAACAAATCAGCATGTTTGTGCAAACAAGCTTTGTTTCCCCACAGTATTTTCCCTGCGGTGTGACGTCAGGGGGCGTGTACTTCAATTCGTCCTTTCTTATTCAACATAAATGAGGGATCGTTACCCGGAGATATGAGAAATGTGTGGACACCTGGTCATGGGCGTATAAAACAAATTTTTCCAGTGGGGGTCCAGCCGTCAGTGAGATATTTAGGACCCCAAGTGCTTTAAGTGGGGGGTCCGCCCTCCCCCGGAAAAATTTTGGTTTTTAGATGCAAAATGGCGCTATTTGAGCAAGGTTTGAACTAAACTATTAAATATAGATACAATAGAAATTTTAATGTTTTTAAATAGATATTTTTTGTCTTAGTAAACTGCGTTATAAGTAAATCTTAATCAAATTTGGCGCTTTGTATCCTTCCTCGTATGCGACTTCTTGTTGCATATCTTGTATGAATGTGCGAATAACGTACTTATAAGTGTGAGTCATGGTATTCACCATGTTACATGTCAGCACTTACCAACTTCATAACTTTATTGTCATCACACTGAGATATCTCAAAGTTCTCGGACTGTGGATGCCTTGTAATTTTTGTGCAGATAAAACACGAATTTTGATGAAATAATGGTTGGTTATTCATAATTCAGTTAATTAATAAAAGCTCGATATATATTCAGGTGCAGACATGTCGTTTTTTTTTTTTTCCTTGCCAGTTGTAAGAGGAGCATTTTGTAAGGCATTATATGAGATTTTACAATACAATAATAAATACACTGTCACATTAAATTATTATGTAGTAAAAAGAGGAATTTACTCCGCAACTTTTGAGTCATATATATTATATTTTAATGCAGAAATATTCCAAAACTGTAAGCAAAAATTATCTATTGGTTTATATAACCATATAGACTCGAACATTATTTTTCTGATCTCAAATGTCAAAGAAAATTTTTAATTACAAAAAACTGCAATTGCAACATACATCAACAGAAAAAAGAATAACAGTTGAATTAAGTTAATATATAAAAATATTGTTTGCACGTAACAAACATTCCAGAAAAGCAATTTTAATTTTCCATTTTACCAAACACGTTTTTCTTTTTGTCACTCTTTTTTATAAATCCAATGCACATTGATTTCATGTTCAATTTGTCCAAATGGTCTTTATGCACCTGGCATAACATTAAGGAGTTCAGTCGCTTCTGGGTCATAGTACTCCTAAGGTAAGTTTTCAACCTTCTGAGTGTGCTGAAACTTCTCTCAGCTTCACAAGAAGAAGCACGGCTCGTCACGAGAAGTTTGACAAGCTGTTCTACTTCACTGAAAAGTCTTCTTACTTGTACAAATAGTAAGCCAATATCTAGTAGTGGATTAAATTTTTAGGAGCCCACTTACCTGCTGCTGAAACTGTGTATCACTGTGCTTAAAATAACACTTTACCCGAATGTGGACATGTTTTATGAACAGTTTGTGCACACCTTGAACCAAACGGGACGGCATTGCAAATGTGGGCGGATGAGTACTATTAAAACATTAATTACATACAAATATAATTTCAGAACATTCAGACAGAGAACATAACTTTGTTTCTAGATTTGTCAATTTTTATTTTGATACCAATTAAAATACATGAATTTGACTTGTGATACACAATTAAGTTTAACACAGTTCCAGGTAAGCAGGCACATTTAATAAATTTAAATTATTCTACTAACCTCAGAAGTCAAACATCGTAAGTTCTCTAGCAGCTTGCTCAAGAGATGAAAATGTGTGTAGTTTTCTGAACAATGGCAATTGAAGTTTTAATGAATCCGAGTTGATTTCGGGTTAGCTGTCCACCACTTCTGACATCTCCTGACATTAAAACGACGAAGGGGGGGGGGGGTGAGTCACCTGATACTGCCAGGACAAAGGGGTAGGGTGCAGTTGCGACCACGTTATTTCTATGATACGATAAAAGTAGCAGGCTGCAGTTTGTGGGTTGATTTCCATCTAGGCTGTTAATACATATTAAGCACATAAGCACATGAAGTCGTGAAAAACGTGTATGTTTAACTATGCACAGTTAACAGACAGTGACATGTTTTAAAGTTTAACTACAAAAGGGTTCACTGTACACTGAATGTGGGTAGCGTCATAAAGTAGTACAATATAGTTCCCCAAAGTGGATAATGAACATCTAAATAAATAAATTTCCCGCCACCCCTAACTCTGATGGGTGTCCATCTTAATTCCAGTAGGGGTCCAGACCCCCACGACCCCCACGGTTCCTACGCCCATGCACCTGGTACCGGGCCGACTGCGTTGTGGCGAGGAACAAACGAGCGTCCTATCGACGACGTAACCTTGCGGAAGACGACAAACACACCTCTCTTCCCGCTTATCAGTGGCCGCAGCTGTCAGCGCCCGACGTTGACTGGGTGTTGATGGCCGCAGTGTTGCCATGCGTGTCGGGATTATGGTACACACCACCTCCATTTTATCCACTATAGTACGCCCAACAACTGAATCACTACCCGATAATACATTACAGAATGATTTCTTGTTAATGTACGAGTACCTTGCGGAGAATATAAACAACTTTCTTCCAATGGATCTGGCAACACCGATTTTATCACTGCTGAGAACTTTGCCGGGTGGCAAAAACAGTTCTGTATATCAGGTGCGGATCCATAAGGCGCGAGAGGGGGGTGGCATGGACCCTCCCGAGACTGGCCCGAAAAAAAATTTAACCAAATAAATACCAAGTAAAGTACTGGAAAAATATTACCTTACATTTCTCCTAAAGTACACATAATTTACAACACAATCGTGATTACACGATTTTGTGTTTCAACAATATATATAATTGTAATTTATAAAATACACAATATTCTTTGAAATATTACAATTTCTTTGAGCGGTAAATTTAATATTTTTTTTGTTTCGTAACTCCTTAAACAGCACAATTTCGCACCTTAAAAACCTAATTTTTTTCTGGTGAGGACTTCCGGGCCCTGTTTTTTTTCTTGGGGGCGTGGATATTTCTAATTTTCAAGACATCCCCTCTCCCCCCTCTAGGACCCAAAGCTGGATCCGTCCCTTCTGTAGAGTAGAGTATTTGGGCGTATGAGGCGAGTACAATGATATACATTTACATGTTAAATTATATTTGATTTAGCTTATAGTACCTGACCTAACTACACTTATGTACTATCGCGAATTCATTCGAAGGTAAGTTAGATATCAAACTCTTGTTCGTAATAGTTACATTCGTGATTAGGTCACTGTGTTTGAAACTCATCCTCGAAGAATGTGAACCAATAACAAACCTGTATCAATATACTCCCAGACTCCCGCGCTACCTTGTAACATATACAACTGTCCACTCACTGGAGCTGCTGTCAATGTACAAGTAACTGAAGACATAGTGTATACAGGACTGTGGAGTCCAGCCTGCTGGTCGTTCAACCCGCGAAATTTACGGGTCTCTAGAGACTGGAAAAATGAGGTTCAATGACCTCAAGGCTAGTCTACAAGGATAACTGTATACTCAAACAGAGAATGGCCGAAAAGAAAACGCGGTTTTTTTTCAGGTCCCTAGCTACTGCTGACTTTTTTGTTCTACTCGGATCGACGCTTCTATAGGATCTTTAAGGTTTTTTATACTCTAAAAAGTAATTTTTTTCAACATTTTTATTCCAATGGCAATATTTTACTCTTGTCAATGCACGAAATTTTTATTTTGTTCCGAAAGCGATGTCGTAAAAGGTCACTGAGTCACTGTAAGTACAATTTAACATGTAAAATGATATCCTTTGCTCAGTTTTGAAGTAGGATGTAGACCTACCATACCGCTGTTGGTAGGTAATACGCAGCGGCAAAGCGTGAGTGTGATCCAACGATATTAAGCAGTGACTAAGGACCTCTATGCTGTAATACACTACCCTATACCCAAGCCCCGGCCATTTATTTCAAATTTCCCACGCATATTTCATTAAAGTCACGTGACATATGTTGAACACACAATTTCGTTCGCAGCTGTATAGAGGATACTCCCTCTACCCTATATTTACTCTAAGCTCACACATTTCTCCATGTCTGCTGCGTGGTTTTTGGAAGTGTGACTTTGAGCGGAGGTTTCTGCGACACCAAGCGACTATGTGATTTATTTACTTATTTATGTCTTTTAGAATGGCGAAGTTAAGGCATTTTGCCTTCTCTTACACTTGACCGCCTACAAACCATATCATATTACATTTACATAATAGTTACAAATATAAATTAAAATATAGTACATGACAAACACTAAATCTACCGACGTTAAGTCTGGTGAAATATTACTAACAGTACAGAATTACACTAAAGGTAAATTATAGAGTTCTAAATTTAAAATAATGGCCAAAACAAAAACTACCTTAGACAATTTAAGTTAACAGACCCACAGTAGCTACTTACTCATACCAAGATGAGTTTAACGGTATCCGTATATACATTACTAATTACAACCGTAAGACCTAAATTAAAAATTTGTTTATGTTTTCCGGACTCATCTTGTCAGTATATATTTGTGTGCACCCCGTTTAAAAGTCGGGAGTGTTTGAAAGTTCCGTAATTTGGCTGGTGAACTGTTCCAAGCTCGAGTAATAGAGCCGGTAATTAGCAGGTAGAAAAAATACCAAGGCGCTTGGTGCAAAACTGAAATTAGGTTGGTCATACTGGCTTCCTCGTATGTTAGTGCAGTGTTTGACGACTGTGCAAGATAGCTTGAGGCGCAGCGCTGTTATGGATAACTGTCGCCTTCTAAACGTGAATCAATGAAAAATAAGCCACTTCGGTGACATTTCAATCATTTCGGTCAAGAAAGAGCAACTGAAGTTAGTCAAACAGTGCTGATCGTCTCAGTGACTAAAAGCTAATTGATTTGCACTTGTTCTCAGAGGATTTCACCTTTCTTTAACTGGTTTTTTAGTCAGTTTTACAGGTTCGTCGGCCAGAAACAGATTGACTGGAATTTCAGTGATTAACAATTCACTGATTGAAACCACAAATTAGGGTTTAGAGCGTGAGGAGGGGAGAGGACGAAGAATGAAGTAAGGTAAGTGGGCTATACGTCTCGTCAACAGCGAAATCATTAAAGATGGCGATACACAACTTAGAAGAATGACAGGAGCTGGGAGAGGAGTCAGTCACGGCCTTTGTTTAGGAAAAAAACTCCTAGCATTCTCCTTGAGTGATCCACCAAGGCGATCCGGGTTCGATTTCCGGCGGGGTCGGTCCCCGGATTGTCGCATGTAAGAGTCGTGCCGGACGATGCCGTTGGTCGGCAATTTTTCTCGGTGATCTCCCGTTTCCCCCGCCCCTTCATTCCGGCGCTGCTCCATACTCACCTTATACCACTCCTCACCAGCGCTGAAGACCTCGAGGTTGAGCGCTGACCAAAACCTCCTACTCTCTCTCCTAGAGTGATTTCGGGAAACCATGAAAAAAAAACTAGGGTTGCCGGAGCAGGGGATTGAACTCGGGTCCACCCGAAAGCTAGTCCAACGTGTTACCGTTGTGCCACCTCGCTCCGTCAGGAAGAAGAGGACGCGTGTAGACTCAGAGGACGGGGAAACTCCCGACGACGACTCAGTCCCGGGAAACTCACGTGACGTCCGAGACACTGCTCTAGGGCGCGTTGTCTTCCCGCGGGACGAGTCTATCTCGTCGCTGCCTTCGAGGAAGTCGTCGTCCGCGCGCATGTTACTGTGACGTCGGCGGCGACCTTGAACCACGTGCTCATCACTGAGAGGGGATTACCTACGTCCAGTCGCAGTCGAGGTCACTCCGACATCTTCCAATAAACTCGTCGCGTACACTGAGTGGCCACATATCTGGAAAACTTGGAATTATCAGGGAAACTGTGGCGATAGTCTGTTCGGAATAATGTGAGCACTCAAAAACACCGTGCTAAATATATAATTTCAGCCAATTCGTATCTTTCCGCGCGTAACAAGTAACGACTGGAAACGTCTAACCTCTCTGGACACGTCACTTAATGTTTGCACGCGTGCGATATTGCGCAGTCGATAGAAACCTATATAGTTCGATGAAATAAGATGATCAATTATACATAACACAAATATGCCCATTTCAGTTGATTTTATTTCACTATTGTTGTATTTAAATAGGTAAATACACGGAATTACGTTCGGCAATTAATTGCCTATCATACAAAGAGTCAGGTAACTATTGTTAATGTTGACATATATGCAGTAACCAGCACTGGATCCAGACCAATTTGTAAAGGGGGCAAAGAAGGCTTATGCCCCCCCTCCCATAATTTTTTTTTCAAAAATGTTACAGCAAGACAAGTAAAATGTTGAGTAAAAAAAATAGTAAACGCAGCAGCAATATTAATTTCTTTTTAGTAAATTGGAAATTGAATTTTTGTTATGCGAAAAATCTGTACTTTAAAATTATGCCATGGAATTAAACTCGTTACTCCAATTTAATTTTCAGGTGTTGACATACACAGCAACGTTAGAAGTACCTATACACTAAAACACGACACACTACGTTACAAAATGACATTAATATCCTGTCTCAGCGGAAAATTGAATACACTTTCATCACTAATAAAACTAGCTTCTTCTAGACGGATCTGTCCTGACTTCGTCAAAGAAGGCTAAGCCAGCCGGCCGCCCCTTTAAGGGCGCGGTCTACCGCAATTTTCATCATCATTATTTCATTATTTATTTGTACCAGATAATTTTTCTTATTTTAGACACAAAATGTGACTAAATTCGGCTCTTATGAAATTTTTTTATCTCTCATAGTTTTCGCGTAATGGCTTGTTAAAGTCATATTTTGCATGTTTCCGTTTTAACGACTACACTAAAACCAACTGATATAATAAACTAAAAAAAATCACAGTGGATAAATACATTGCGGGCTACAATGGCATGCTCATAAAATTAAAGAATAAAAATTATTTGTATTCTTAAAAAAATTATAGAATTTTTAAAATTTTTATTTTTCGCTTCAGCATTTTTTAAAATTCAAATAATTTTTATTCTTTAACTTTATGAGCATGTAATTGTAGCGTGCAATGTCTTTATCCACTGTGATTTTTTTTAGATTGGTATATTAGTTGGTTTTAATGTAGTTAAAACGGAAACACGCAACATATGACTTTAACAAGCCATTACGCGAAAACTATGAGAGATAAAAAAATTTCATAAGAGCCAAATTTCGTCACATTTTATGTCTGAAATAAAAAAAAATTCTGGTACAAATAAAAAATAAAAAAATGGTGATGAAAATTGCGGTAGACCGCGCCCTTAATATGCCGTCCGGGGTATATGCACACTCTTGCCCCTCTCTACATCAGGCACTGGCAGTAACGGCTAGAGATATTTTCAGAAGGTTAAATCTTTAGAGCCCACTTTATCTCGAGTGACCTGTACCGTAAAATATCAGGGAAATTCGAGGAATCTTTGATCCATCTGCCAAATTTCAGGGAATTATTTCGCCTGGCTCAGTTTGAGTGCCCATAGTCACAGGATGTTAATAATGATTTTTTTGTTCAAAAATTACCCTCCTGTAGACGTCGTTACATCTCATTGTTAGGTTCAGTGTTATATCAGCTGAATTTTTTTTTTACCAAGTTCACTGGCGGGAAAACATGAAAGTGATAAAAGTAACTTGTAATATTTAACTTCTTTAGGAATTTTGTTGAATGAATTCCCAAAAAGTGTGTTCATATTAGGAAAAAAATCAGGGAATTTTTTCGGTTCTCTATATGTGAAATCAGGGCATTTTCTTTGTTGAAATGCGTGGCCACCCTGATACAGTGGAAAACAATAGTCATAACTACTAAGGTTAATTCTGCTACAGGTTAGAAAGAAAATGTGTTTTCTTATGGAAGAGTTCAGCACAGGGAAAATTTGTGAGGCTAGTTTCGCTGCAATCATGTGGACTAGAATAATACGAAACTGTGGTAAAATTAATTTTAAATTGGCTTGTTAATGACAGAAATCATTTAACTTAATTTTAAAGTGAAAATGAACCAATTTCGTGTTTTGAACTATCAACTTTATTAAACTTAAAATTCAGGAAAGCTCTGTGATTGGTCAGTTTGCACCCGTTAGCGATACCAGCGCTCAATTTGCCCTGTGTCAAACTTTTAACATTGATCATTCTAACCTAGTAGAATTAACCTCAGCTCTGCATCGCTCGGTTTCATTCCGAAAGTCCAGTGACACCCGGTTTCGTATTTTATTAGGTCCGCTAACGATATCAGCGAAACTAGTAGAAGAATTTTTCCTTGTTCCAAACTCTCTCATAAGAAAACACGTTTTCTCTCTAACCTGTAGTAGCATCACCGTAGTCCAGTCAAGGTCATCGTACCTCGAATAAGGAAAAAGGATATTTAACCGAAGATTATTGAAAATTTCCACTCCAGTCGGACAACTTGTCAACAAAATATAAATGTTACAATTAAATAACAATGAAATTAAATCATGTATAATTATATAACAAAGCTTATCCTTGTAAAAATTTTTATTTATTATGCAGTAAATTGAAATGTACGCAGAATACTGATAGAAATGTTTATTTCAAACACCCATTCGAATTAACTTACCGAAGGCTTAACGGTCGCCATTTTCAATAAATTGTTTAGTTTTGTAAGAGGTTGAAATATTAATGGACTAACCAATAAAGACTGTTAAATTTCTTTAAAACTAATAATTAAAAAGAGAGAGAGAGAGAGAGAGAAAGGATTTTTTTTGAAGAACAAATTCAGACCAGACTTTTAGTACAGATATTTACAAATTTATTTTTCCACAGTCATTTATTATATAGATCACTGTTTGGCAAAAACGAATTCCTGCGCAATGTTCTGTCCGGGTTCACTCAATTTTTTTCTCGTAAATCTGAATTTTTTTTTTTCAGAAACGCACTTACGGCCACGGTCTTTCACTTATTTCAATCAATTTCAAATAACTCGAATACTTTTTTAACGAAATAATTTGAGGCTGTTTACAGTCAGGCGATATACAATTTTGCCAGGGTGTTTTTAAAAATAATGTACTGTTTGCTAGCAAAAAATTATTTTGCTTCATTGACCACAAAGTATGTGATATTTCAGGGGCGAAAATCTAAATATCCGTTTGGTGTATTGCAACAGAAAAATTCAGATAAAAACGATGATATATAAGTGTTAAAACTGTAAGAATTAATTTTTGATATATGCATTAATTTGAGTTAAAAAATATTTTCGAAACCACTGCTAAACTGAAGAGCGAGGCCTTAAGTACATGTTTTCTTCAGGTTCGCTTCATGTTGGCTGCAGTGCTAATTCATTACAGTCCGGAACTTTATAAGGAACTTAATTAAGTAGTTTACTCAATGAGCGAATGAAGGTGAAACAATGTGAACACCCGACTAGAAAGCATATTGTGATGAACAACTGCAGAAATCTATATCCGAATAGTTGTCAAAGGAATGCATGCACTCGTCCATGGGTTGGACTATAAGGAGTAACCCTCAAGAGTAAATACTAGCGTCATTTGAGCTCCTTGTGCTTTGAGGTGATAAGTAGAGGTACGTAAATTTCGCAAATACATTCCAGGTCAGGTTGAACGCCAATTGTGTATACTTCATTGTCATGTCTGTGACTTGCTGGCGGCTGTTACGAAACGTGTTTGACTACTGCAAGCCAGTAGTAAATACGGAAATAATGCGAAGTGATATCGCTTGCTACCTGCTTGTACGGTTATAAGGCAATAGATAATCTATTGTGGCCGCAGTGGGTGTATAAGACTGACAAGTCTAGGCTGCTGCCAGATGAATCCGCGAAATTGACGTACCTCTAGTGATAAGACTCTTGTTGAGCCAACAAGGGTCGTCCTTAAAGGTGTTCAAGTGCGATAAAATCATAATTTTATATTTATATTAAATAGTGTTACTTTTATAGACAATACTTGTGAGTGCAGTTTCCTCTTACGAAACAATTTTAGCTGGCGTAGTTTTCTCATAACGGTGCGTCAAAGTCAAAATTTGCACGTGCTCTGCCATGCAAAAAGCGAAAAGCAATTGACTTACGTAAGTGAAATAATTCACAGTGAAATTACATGCCTTGGGCTACGTAATAAATAGGGCCGGGAAAATTTCGCTGACTCAATGATCTGTAGGCTATAATCCATTGTACTATGTATACTCAAGCCCCGACTATTTGTCCACTAGCTGCTACTCAGTGAAACAACAGAGAATGAACACAATTCGACAATTATATTGTATTTTCAGTTTCTGAACCATTAAGATTTATTCAAATTGTATTGTCAAAATGTCTCTTCGACAAAGCATAGGATGTATTCTTGGTAAACTGCTTCACAAATATAATATTGGAATCTTTCATTAATTTGTCATGCAGAATCATTGCAATACAATTATTGGTTAACGTTCAAGAATTTTCGCTCAATGATTCTGCATTACAAATTAATGAAAGATTCCATTATTATTTATGTTAATCAGTTTACCAATAATATATTCTATGCTTTGTCGAAGAGAAAATTTTAGTAATTAAATTAGATCTAATGTCATGGCTCAAACACTTAAATACAACAAAATTGTCAAATGTTCTAATACTTCCCCTCAAGGCCATGCTTTCTTGTTCTTGTTTCTATTGTTCTTGCGACAGTTTTTTTTAAAACTTAAACGACGAGTACAGATATCACAAATTTGTCTGGCAGTTTTGTTTAAAATGGTTTTTGCTTTAATAACTAAATTTTTTTAAACAAGAAATTTTACGGTTTCGACAAAAAAGTCAACTAACTACAATTTCGTTAATTACACAATTAACTAAAACGATAGCATTTACTGCCTTAAAAAAAATAGCCGACATGGAGAAGACGATTTTAACCAAAATTGCCAAGAAAAGATTTTTGAATGCTCTCGTTCAGACGTAAAATTTAATATCGTTATAAAGTAGAAACTAGAGAGCAGCCAGACCCCGAGCGCTTGTGTGTTCAGATTACGTATATTTAGGGACAGGAAAATTTCGCGAATTTGAAGACCTACATGTTTGAGTCAACTATTCTATGATCTTTGAAAGAACTGTGCAATGGGAGTGCATGACTGGATTTATTTACTTGGACATACTCCATTGCTAAATAAATGACTGTTAAAAGAAAACTAAAAATAATACAAGAAAACATAAATATGCAGAGTATGCTTTAGTCATCAGGATACATACACAACATGAAATTCCAAAACTGGAATCTGGTCAGATAAAAACA
>PNEQ01021896.1:0-19144 GCA_003012365.1 Medauroidea extradentata | reverse complement strand
TTGAGCTGTTTTGTTAATTAGATTATCAACAACATTAAGGTAATATGAATTGAAAGCATTTGTAACTGTTTTTGTGTCAGAAACGGTTTTGTTTCCAATACTTAGTTTGATTTTTGAAAATGGCTCTGTTGTTTTGCCTGTTTCTTTTTTTATAATGTTCCAAGTAGTTTTGATTTTATTGTCAGAGTTTTCAATAAGATTGCTAAAGTACTTTCTCTTTGCTTCTTTAATTACTTTTCTTAGAATTTTGCAGTATATTTTGTACCTGTCGGCTATATCTGGATTGTTACTGATTCTAGTGGCTTTGTAAAGTTCTCTTTTGTGATCACACGAAATTTTTAATCCTTTAGTCATCCACAGAGTTTTCCTAGCCTCAATTTTTATACAAACTTGTTTAGAGGGGAAGCTGTTTTCATAATGCAGGAGAATGGAACTAAGAAACGAGTTAAATTTGTTATTTACATTTGTAGAATAGTACATTTCTGACCATTTTTCACTGTTAAGAGCAGATTTGAATTTATTGGCATTTTCACCTGAGAACTGTCTAATGGTTTTATAGTAGGTTTTCTTCGTGCTCACATTTATCTTAGAGTTTTCTAAAACTTGTGCATCATGGTCAGACAGCCCATTTATTACCGGCAGACATTGACTGGAAGGGGTTAAGTGATTACCTATAAAGATGTTATCTATGGCTGTTTGTGTGGTACCTTCAGTTCTGGTTGCAAAAAGGACTTCTCCATGTGTTCATGAGACATAAAGAAAATCCATAACACTACGCCACACTGCTCTACTTCTTATTGGTCCATTTCACGGGAGCATGCCCATCCCCTTACATGTTATGCTGAAGTCTCTGGCCCATGTGGTGGGAATCGCAGACAAATATATGAAATGGAAATATTAGAAGAACACGTTACTTCCCGCGGGGATGTGGAACGTTGTTATTATATTAGTAAAATTTTTTCGTTCAAACATAAAAAAAAACTTACAGAAACTACGCTCTCAGTTGTTTGATGCTGAGAAGTTCGCCCCTGTAGGAAGGAGCCCATCACACACATGTCCGTACTGTACTGAGGTTGGGGGCGAACTGACTAATGGCCGACTGAAAAACAGGGGTTACACACCTGCTCAGTTATTCGCTCATCAACCACCCTCTCAAAACTACAACAAGATGTATACCATAATTCTTTGTAAAAATTTTTATGTATTATACACAAGCCAAAACATTTATGTACTCATTTCTATCCAAGTTCAATTGCTTAATTGGTCAGTTTGGTACCATGGATGTGACACCAATGCCGGGCGATTCGCACAGATAGCATGATGCCTGTGGGGGTGGGGGGGAGTGTCTCTGACCACTGCATTGGGGCATCATGGGGTGGTACAACACACTGGGTAGTACCTGACTCTGTTTTTGTACACGGGTGACTGGGACAAAGGGAGGTAACATTGACTCTATTTACGCACACACACACTCTGGCCCTACCCCTGTACGTCATCGCCCTTGCTTGCATCGTGGGAGAAGGGTCCGGGCGTGCGGTCCGGTCGTGTGTTGTAGGAGTTTAGGCTTTCACAGTACAATGAATTTATAGATTAATTATTACTGTGATTCCAATCTCTAAAACTTAACTTCGTGTGTGTGTGTGTGTGTGTGTGCTGGTATGTGCAATAAGCCTGGCTGTCAATCCACCTTTAATTTTAATAAATTATGAGAAAAATAAAAAACTGCTCAAGTGATGCGCAGGAAAAAATAAAATGAAATAAAAACTTACACCTACAAAAGTGAACCGTAATTTTAACAAAATGCATTAACTTATCCTAACAATGAAAGTTCAAACAATGAAAATATTCCGACTATTATTCATAGTTTCAGTTTTCCATAATATTGCAAATCGTCTAGACCTACTTGAAATGGGTATTCTTTTTTAATATCCCAAACACTGACGTGAGCGGGGGTCGTGATTATGTGTTGTTTGCCCGGTGTGCCAGCCCGTTAAGAGAGAACAGGCACTCATGAGAGCAGAGACTCTAGGTTTCAGGGTCACGTGGCCGACGGCCGTGGCGTTGGAGAACACTCCCCACTCTATGTCGCTATGTTACTTACGCAGGGGAATCTTATGGCATTCCCCACACCCGTAGCACTAAAGTAGAAAAGTACACACATACACACACTATAGGTCTAGTACTGGAAGGCGGGTTGAAGGGTCCCGCGCCCTTATGGCCGTGAAGCGGCAAGTAATAAATGCGCACCTGTAACTGGAAATACGTATTTATTGGTAAAGCACCATGCTCCAATCATACAACACTGGTGGCGCAAATAGCGGACCCTGCCCTAAGCCCGACCGGTGAGCGATGCTGTTACATGAAAATTCACTACACGAGTGAAAAAGATAATTTAAGAAATGCCCCTGGGCGACGAGTTGCAGGGATGAACGGTGCACCTCCGGGCCAGCAAAGTTAAAAGAAAATGTTCCAGACGAAAAGAATGACTATTGGTACGCTACTGACTATGCAAAGTTGTGAAGGGCCCGGAGTGACTAACACGTCGACCGTCCCGGTCCGCCGCGTAATGCCAACTAGCGAGTCTTTCCCGCGTGCATGACGTTGTGCCGCAAAGCGCGGGAAGCACTCATAATAGCACAGCTTGAGGGTTAGAGTCCCAAATTTGAATAAAGGGATAGTTTATGGAGAGTTTACGTAATTTATAGTTACGCGAAATTTTGAACCATACAACATTTAAAGACGTAGACACTGAATTTGGACGTTATTTGAATAGAAATAATTATAACACAACACTGGCAATTACAGAACAAATAAAACGTGAAACTGTTTGGGGGAGAATGTGTATAGATATTTGGGCGGCAAGTTGGCTGTGTGGGCGAGTCCAAGTTGTCTAGAGGCGCAGGGGTGTTTTATTGGTATTAAGGTTAAATACGAAAAAGTTGAGAGGGGGCACAGTACACATGAAACACACTTACCCCTGGCCTTTCTATATTATTGCCTGTTAAATGGCATAACTCCCCTTGACGGGAAAAGCACGGGAGGGCTTTTACACAGTGTTCAACTTTGACGTTAAGTTACGTCGCTTCTCGTCAAGGGGGCATATTCCTACCATGTGCTGGCGGTTCTATGGGACCGACGCACACGCTGGTGGCACCCGGCATCGCGGGGGCGGCGTCTGGACGCCGCTACGTCGTGTGCCCACGTGGCCGGGTGCGTTCCCATATGCCGTGGCTATGCGGGCGCTCGGCCCGTTCCGTAATGGTGGCTTGATGCGCACGACGGGATAAGAGAGGGAGTTGCGGAACGACCCGCATCAACACATATTTCCAATTTATCTTTACTTTTATCCTTATCAGTTCTGTTTTGCAACCTTTGTAAAGAAAGCCCTGGTATTCAAGCCATCGTCTCTTCAGTCCTACTAAATGATCTTCATTTCTATAGTCAAATGAGTCTCCAGCAATAATGTTTGGTGAGAGAGTTTACAAATATTGTCGTATACATGATCTATATTAATTATTTGCCGAGTAATTAAAGAAAATATACCTTCTACACATGCAAACACAAAGGTTATTCAGGACTGTTTGCATTATAACAGCTTATTCTAACCTTGATTCAGTGTGCGAATGCTCTATGCCAAGCCATTTATTTAACCTAGGTATAGCAGACGCACCCTCTTCGTGCGTTCACGGCGTGGAGATATTAGTCTATGGAGTGGAAGCCTTTGATAAAATTTGTAGCCAGCCAACAGACGACGTTTAAAGACAAGGATAGAGCTAGTGGTGGCAAAAACATGTAAACATAGCATTGAGATGAATGAAAATGTTTTAGTTTTTTGTTAACTACACATTATGGTGAAAGTTTGTGTAGCTCTTGGCCTTACGAACAGATTCGATCGTTCTGGAGGATTATCTTTGTACAGGTAAGAAACTTTTTTTAAAATTTATCAAGTTTATAAAGTACATACAAACAGCGAGAGCTAATTCGGTTTTTTTATATTTATGAAGTAATTTAAACTGTTGTGTACGATTCAAATAGAGAATTTGCATGAATTTTGTAAAAAAGATTATGTAATTATGTTGCTTTCTGCTATTGTTTTGCCACCCAAATTATGGCGACTCATGAAAAATAATGTCCTGCCCATGCACAGTTCGAAAATGATCGGCTTCACACGATTACTATTGAAATGTACTGTAGATGCCACTCCATAGTAATAGCCTGGAAACTTGACCCCCTTGTTGTTTGGCTGTAGTTCACTAAGTTACCGAGAATATTGTGTTTTATTGGCACTTCAGTTAGGGCGGTCGAACTCAAATCCCGCCCACTTCCCTTTTTTATTTATCAAAATGTATTTTTTATCAATTTACGAAATACTTCCTTCGCTCACAAATTTAAGAAAAGGCTCTAGCAATCTTTATTTACTTTATAAATTTAACAATGGAAAAAAGTGGGCGGAGTTTGGGTCCAACCACCCTAACTGAAGCGCCAATAAAACATAATATTCTCGGTAACGTGACGAACTACAACCAAAGAACAAGGGGTGAAACAAAATACATTGGTAGATAGGCGAGTGTCCAGACCTGTTCTACGACCGTGTACTAATCACGGGGGTAGCATAAGATCTTAATGTTGGCGAGGGGAGTGAAGCCAAGAGAGGGGGAGAGGTAGCCACCAAATTGGCCAGCTGCCATACTGCTTTAACCTCAAAAGTTCACATCAGACTGGAATTTTTAATGGTAAATGAATGAATTATGCTCTTTGATAGATGTTTCAGGTTGAAAACTATATTTTAGCCCTGTTTACACTCCTCCTAACAAATATTTCCTCAATTTTTAATTAGTCGGCCATATTGATACCAGCTACGTCAAGTGTTTGTTTGGTTACAATTCCCGGCGACATGCTCCATTTGGATCCTTCTAACATCTTTGGGACTAATACCTCCATGACGAAGACAGTTTTTTTAGATCCACCGCCATCTTGCATTAATATAAATTATTTATACAACATCAGCACAAATTGTCTTGTTTGTCTTGTAAATTTCTTTATTTACTGGGCTAATATATCCTTCTAACGACATATTTCCACAATATGCATAATTGCGTTTCGCTCTCACTAAAATTTTGCTTCATATCTAGCGTAGTATGCTCTATGAGCAGTGGTTGTTTATTTTTCCCCTGAATCCCCTTTCCAAGGTTGTTTGTTTTTTTACATTTTCGTGACGCAAGTTGGCACTGAAGAATCAAAACAAACCCTACCAAGGTCGGTGAAGAACAGCTGATTGGTGTTTGCTTTGTTGTTTTCAGTGGTCCTACGTCGCGTACCTAATAGCACTATTAACACGTCGATGAGAATGACTTCTCCTAAACAAGTGGTGAGTAAATGTCAGTGTTGAATGTATCTTTAATGCCTAATGAGAACGACATTTTTGTAAATCTATAGTTATTTATGCTCAGTGTATTGACGTATCGGTCATGTCGTTGACAATGTCCTTTGTTTTTTGTGTTGTTAACAGTCGGAATGGTTGCATACAATCATAGTTTCCTCTATGAGTGTTTTAAAATAATACATTTTATTTAAGAAACTTTGCATAATCACGGCATATGAACAAATGCGAGCTACTGTACATGCAAACGGATGGTTTAGACGAGTTAAGCAATGTAAGCTGGTCTTTTTTATTTTATGCATCGTTTGGAATGAAAGAATGTTTGAGAATTTTGCCCCTTGCACCTTGTAGCTACTCTTGATCTTTACCGTGAACAAAACGTTCGGTCACACTCACACACCTAATTCTGTGCAAAAATTTAGGCTCGGTATCACCAACGTCTATTAAGCATTTAATATTTTTTGTTAAAAAGGATTTACAGGCGATATAACGTGTCAGATCTTACGTTAATTCTCTAACGAATGTTAAATGCTTAAGAGGTTGGTAAAACCGGGCTTTAGCTTTGTTTAGCGCTAGGCTGATATCATTTCTTGGGTCCTCACAAATAAATATTTCGGTGCTCCATTCACAGGTGTTCCAATCCGTGTTATTGCAGGTATCTAATCTGTTAGTTTCCTTCCCTTTTCCTCATAAACCATTTTATAGCTATACATTAATAAATCGGTTTATGATGTCAAAAAACAAGTACGTAATATTGTTACCAGTGAAAATAATTTCTCTTTTACACAGAGGTTTCGTGAAATTTATTGATAGATTTGTATATGCGTAATGAAATTCGAGTGACTTTTTAATGGTCAAAGTAAAACTAATTTCTAACTTTTACATTATATTTTCTAAATAATAAAAACGAAAAAGTGTTATGGTTAGTTAACTACGTTATCATAAACATATAAACGTTACACGTTTATGTATAGGACCGGGTCATTGAGTGAAAAATTGCGAAAATGTCTTATTGCTGCAATGTTGGCTGAAGCACTGTTGACCTAGCCTAGGCTGTATTTTTTTGAGGGGGAAGGGGGGAGGAAGACTATTACCTCTGTTATTCGCCCTCTCCCCCATGAGTCCGACAAACGTTCAAAGTAGTACTATATTTATTATGTGGTAGTGGCGTAAGTTAACAGCAGTTTCATTGGTTCAATCAAACGTGAGCAGACAAATAACGCGACAAAATATTCGGAGAGGTACGGTACACGAAAATTTTTGTATATCTCAAAATGTGGTAATTTTGTGAGGTAAATATCAAGAGTAGCTTACATTGCCTAACTCGTCTAAACCAACTGTTTGCGTGTACAGTATCTCGCAGTCGTACATCTGCCGTGATTATGCAAAGTTTTTTGTTAAAGAAGATGAAATACAACATACAAGTTACGAAAAAATCACATCTGCGTTAGTCTTCATTCCAATTGAGAGTCACATCGCCTCTGTTCGCAACTCACTGAACTAACGTGTCAGGTTTTATCAGAATTTTTTTCTATGGGCCATCAAGCGGTGATCCAGAAATTTTATTTTAGGATAGTTTGAAATTAAGGCCAACCCACTCAACGTTTTCTGTTGACAAGTGCAAATGAAATAGACAGAATGGAAATTATCATACGATCATGAGTAACAATCGTTTTGAAAACGAATCGAGTATTGAATCCCGACTGAGTACTATATCCATCTAATGCAAACTTTGGATCATATTGAAACCGATTTCAGTTCGCTGGAGAAATAAATTTGTCTGTGATAATGTTGGTACAATTGGAATTTACGTTGGCTTACTTGAAATAAAGAAAGAAATCCACACAGTCGTCTGTTTATCATTCTTTTGGCTCTAGGAACAGGTCTGGACACTTGCCTATGTACCAATGTATTTTGCTTGACCCCCTTGTTGTTTGGCTGTAGTTCGTCAATTTACCGAGAATGTACTTTTTGGCGCTGTAATCCGGGCGGTCGGACTCAAACTCCGCCCACCTTTTTCAATTGTTAAATTTATAAAGTAAATAAAGATTGCTGGAGCCTTTTCTTAAATTTGTGAGCGAAGGAAGTATTTCATAAACTGATAAAAATAGGTTTTGATAAATTGTTTATCTTAGTGGAAAGGAAGTGGGCGGAGTTTGCGTCCGACCACCCTAACTGAAGCGCCAATAAAACACAATATTCTCGGTAATTTGTTGAACTACAACCAAATAACAAGTGGGCCAAGTTTCCAGGCTAGTGTCAAGACCTGTTCTTCTACGGCCGTGCTCTAGATGGACGCATATTTGATTTTAATTTATTTGTTGACTTACATTCTCCACGAGCACAAGGCTCCTCTCAAGAAGGAAATATATACACGTGTACAATAATAATGGCAACATTCGGTATTCAGGTTTATTATATAATATAATATTCTTGTATCCATTTCGTTTTCTTCAGCAATTTATTATGTGTGTAGCTACGGTTTTTATAAATGCTTCCCCGCCAACAATTCATCCCTAGGAATCTCCTAGGCCTTGGCTGCCCAACATGTGTACAAGCAAAATTCGTATTACGTGCTAAGCTGACTTGCATAATGACCAAATGAGGAAAAATAGAAATAGCAAATACAACTGAATCACGCCATCGGCGTCGTAAATATCTGATTTTTGGGGGGGACGTCACTGGTAGAGAAAGTGTACATATAACCTACGTAATAAAGGGGTGTGTAGGAGTCCTCCAATGGGAAATTTTATATTTTAAGGTGCAAAATACTGCTATTTAAAGAGTTTCTGCATCAAAATATTTAATATACTACTGAAAGAAATCTTGATCTTAAAAAATCTTAAAAACTACGAAATTTTTTGGGGGGAACGTGTCCCCTCCGTCCCCCCCCCCTTCCCCGTTTACGACGCCCCTGAATCACGCAGTAAATGTTTAAAGGGAAATAATATTAAACAGATATGAATGTTTTCCTTCTGTTGTGTTATGAAATTTGTTAAAGTAAAATTAATCATGTTGTGTTTTTCTATTCCAGATTTCAAAATCCTCTTTGATGGTTATTTTACACAGTTATTGTGACTTGGTCATGCTCGTTGTATTACAGCTTTCAAGTTCTAAAAAGTCATGTTTTCTATGGCACGTCGACCCTCGAGGTCTCAGTGGTGCCGCCGCCTTTTGTATTTGGTTCGGACGATGAGGTCAAGGCAGTCTGTTCCTGTTAAGGGGGATTTACAACGATCCGTCGCGTCCGCCCGTCATCCGTCCGTCAGAAATGCTACCGATTTACAAAAACCCGTCATCCGTCCGTCGTTAATCCTTTAATAATTTGCAATGCTACCAATGTACAAACAGAAAACTTCTGTGGAATATAAAAAAAAATCCCTTAAATATATTATTTACTTTTACAGATTTTTACTCAATCTATAGCTACTTATAATTGCAAACACTGTTCTTCGTCACAAAGAAATTTAACGAGTGTAAGTATTTACTAATTAAATTACTTACGGTGTAATGTGAGTAAGCATTATGTAAAAAATAATTTCGGTTGGTGTTTTAATTTTTCACGGATGCCAAAACTATCACTATTGTATTATAAAATATAATTTACAGCGTCATCTAATAAATATAAAAAAAAATTCACAGCCTTCTTATTAAGTTACAGTTAAAACGATCGTCGCCATCTTTAGAAGGCTGTAATTTCACCCGTCCGTCCGTCAAAAGTTAAAGCTTGGCAAGCTTTCGACGGACGGAGGGATATAATTATTCCAGACACCTGATTGGCTGGGAAGTCACGTGATCGACGGACGGACGCTACGGATCGTTGTAAATCCTGCTTTACACGACAGACATTTCTTAAACAATTTGAATGGTGTCTCTCGTCGAACGTGGTACTCTTGACTCTTTTATCACTACGCTGTTTCCAACACGGAAATTTGAAACCGGTACACAATACTCTTATATTTAAGAGCCATCTTAGCATTCACGTGGAACGGTTTCGGGAAACCAAGTAATTCCGTAACCAAAATGGCTGAAGCAGGGTTTCGAACCCGGCACTCCCAAGTGCCTGTCCAACTATTATCGTTGCCCTACCTCGCTCAATAATTTGAAGATTAAATAATAATAGTGTGTACATATGTATCTTGTATTTCCAAATGATAGTACATGCTTATGCTTAGTTGTATTAGTTGAGAACCCCCTACATTTACGCACACACAAACAAGTATAGCCTATAGTACACTTTACTCGCGCTCGCAAGCACGCAGTTAGTTCCACGCAGTGGCGTAGCCAGGATTTGTGTAAGAGAGGGGTTTAACTTGAGAATAATAGGTATAACAAACACCGACCACCCCTTTAAAGCGGGAGGTGAGGATGTTCTCCCCGGGAAAATGTGAATTTCAAGGTGCAAAATAGTGCTATTTTAGCAGTTTTTCGTAACGAAATAATGAATATTGTACTGGTCCTAATATTTATAATCTTCAATATTATTTTTTTGTTAATTTTTAGTGGCTAAAGGAGGGGGTTAGAACCCATAACCCCCCCCCCCCCCCCGCTACGTCATTGGTTCCACGTTCAAATCTAAAGGCCGAAACAACTACCGAATGTGTGTTTGTTTACTTTCGATTCGTTTCCTGTACGATCCGCGTTTCTATGACGTTTTACGTCCGACACAGTCCGATACGATCTCAATATTTGGTGTATACCGACCTTGAGACTCATATCGATTTGAATTCCGTCTCCATGAGCATTTTCAAAACGGTAAGTGTTTTGAATCGATTTCAAAACGACATGGAAACTTAGTAATTAATTTCATCCAGTGCAAGATTTTATCAGAATGCTTCAAGGGGGTGGAGGCTCAAAATTGTTTTTATTTGTAGGCCTACGAAATATGGTTTGTTTTGTAGGCGTATGTTGTGACTATGTTTTACCGTAACGGGGATATTTTAGCTTGCATAGTTTTTGTATTATAGGCATATTAAAGTCAAAATTTGCAAAAAAAAATTGTTTTATGGATTAAAGAAAAACCAACTTACTTACTGAAATTGAAAAATTCACACTGAAGAACAGTGCCACGGGACTATGGCACTACGTGTTTACAAACAGCATTTGACTTTTTTTTAGTTAAAAAAAATATGAATTTAAAATGTAAATTTTTTTTTTCAATATTTTAAAAATAAAAAAATAAAACTAATCAACGCTCCCACGCATCACGTTTTGCACTTTACGAAAGGTGGCATTTTCGCAGTCATGAGCAGCATAATAAAAGTGAAAACGCAATTTGAATAAAATTGCGTTTTCACCATTTTAAGGTACTCAAAATCATTTTTCTTACAAGCATGCTGAATTTTCAAAAAGTTAAAAGTGTAGTTTCAAGTTATTTTCTGTTCTTACATAACTGCAATATGAATAATTTAAGAGGTTTTGCGTAAAAAAAATGTACTCGTGTGACAGCATCCATGCGCCAGACACCCACGAAGGTACAGGGCCATCTTTAATTTACAGTATTTTCCCCGCTACAAAAATTCCTGAAGACGTATCAACATATGCGACATTTCGTGCTCTGAATGTTAGTCTACTGCACCTTTTTTACATGGCTAGATAATTAATTACTCCAATATTATCTGGAATTTGTTGGAAGATAAGAATGATTGTGTTATTTCTTATCTTTCGACAAATATAAGACACTATGGAAGTATTTTATTATCTAACAGTGTTGATACGCCTTCAGGAAATCCTTGTAGCGGGAAAAAATATTGTAAATTAAAGATGGCCGCCCGATTCGTCCACAAGTTTATGTCGTGTCAAGTGTGTAACCGCTCTGATGCCCTCGTTGTCGTAATTTAATACTTCATTCAAAGATTGTTACGAATCTTGTAGTAACACGATAAACCAACATGAATAAAAACGTTGGGAAAGTCATGGAAATATTTGCAGTTTCAAAAGGCCGAATATGGAAATTCTAAACACTGCCGGAAAAGGGGGAAAGGATGGATGTGGCGTGTACATCTCATTACAATAAAAGTAAATTTAATATTGGAATTAAAATAAAAAATATCTTTTAGTTATCAATGGCAAGAAGGAAGGGATTAGTCTTGAAAAGTCGGCTTATAAGTTGGCAGTTAACATAGAAGCAAGTATATAAAACATTTTTTTGCGCCCCTGAAGTTTATGAGGAGTTTCGGCGTATTTTCAAAATTACGTTACAGCTGGCAGTTTTGTTATTTCATTAGCCCTTCTGGTGTAAGTCAGCCAAGTCCTGGAAGATATGTAGACTATGGATGATAGTCAAGTGAAAGTTATTCGAAATAACAACTTAAGTTACCTTTCTCTTGAGCATCGTCAAGTCGGAACTATTTCCAAATTACAAAAGGTATATTGGATGATTCAGGACCGAGCTTGTTAATTTGGGGATAGCTTATAGAAAAGTCGCGATATGTTTTTTTTTTTTTTTTTATTTTTCCGGGGAGGAACGCTACCCTTAAAATCTACCTTAAAATGTAATTTATTTAATATAAGTTAAAGTACTTCTGCATGTTAAACAAAAACGCTCTGAGTAGCGCAAAATCAATAAAAGATAAAGCAGTTATTTTATTTTTTGGTAATGAAATTTTGAATTCGATTTCAGGGTACTGTTGTTACTCCCAAATTCACTGTACGGAGAATTTCAAAACATATTTTCAACTTACTTTTTCATAGGATGTCACCACACAATATTTACATACTAGTCTTGAATCATTCTGTACATGACCATTACTGTAATTTATTTAGTATTGTTTACAATCAGGTAAACTGAACAAAATTGTCATGGTGGTTGTGAAATAAACGTAACTCAATAAATAACAGTTGATACAATGTACCTACAACAGTGTTTGGTACAGTCACCGGTGGCTAATCGTTGTAGAGTTTATGTGTATCATACTGCAACCTGTTATAATTATAGATGGCGTAAAATCACGAGAATATTTTCTGCTAGTGTATTCTCCAATTCGGTGTGACATCCTATCCTGCGCCTTATATGATTGGCCGACGGTTATGGCACCGTTGAGCTGTTTACAGACGAATCACAGACATTCAGTCAGCATATTGGGCCAGTCAAATAGGGACTCGCCAGTAACGAAAGAAAAGCGTCAGAAGTGACTACATTTGATTGAAGACTAGCAGTCAGTTAACTTTACCCGCGGTAGATGACCATCTGTAGTTTTATCTGTTTACGGTAAAATGTGCAATTTTGAAGACAGTCTCGTTAAAAAAAAATTATAACGAATACTTATATGTTTACTGTGGCTTTTTTTAGTACGGTGAAATCTGTGTACTGGATGTATTACTTTCAAATCTATTGTGGCCGAATGGTCAGACCATTCGCCTCCCACCAAGGCGATCTGGGTTCGATTCCCGGCGGGGTCGGTCCCCGGATTTTCGCATGCGAGAATCGTGCCGCACGATGGTTGGTTGGTCGGCGGGTTTTCTCGGGGATCTCCCGTTTTCCCTGCCCTTTCATTCGGATGATGCTCCATACTCACATCATGTCACCCCTCACCAGCGCTGAAGACCTCGCTGAGCGCTGACCAAAATCACTTATTCCAAATTTATTTTATATTAAAACATGGTAGAAAGTTACAAATCGGTTTAAAAACAGGTTGTCAACTGTGCCAACACTTCATCTAACATCCACAAACACTTGCATGCCCGAAATAATTTTTGTTGAACACAAATCTTGTATTGTTTGCGTATGTAAAGAAAAAGAAAAAGTCATTATTTTGGAAATAAACAACACAATTTTTCTTTTGCAGAGAAAGTGTAGGGGTGACGACTGTAGTAGGAAGTGAATCAGTTAAACAAAAAAAAAGTTATCTTAGTTTGAATTTTGATTAAACAAAGAAAAAAAAACTCCGATTTTACAAAATAGTATTGTGTGTTGAAACAAGGATTTTTTTGTTAAATTATTGGTTTTGACGTTATTAATCTCGAGGTTGTCAGCATGTAATATACTAAATTGAAAAAAAATATAAGTTAATTAATAAAAATAGTGTATATAGTTATAATGAGTCCACGTAACCATTTCTCACCAAAATTTTATTATGTTTGCGTACGAAAGGTTTTTTTTTTTCGAATCACTAATAAGACATAAACTTGACGTGACTTTTATAATTGCTCACTTGCGTGTTCAAACGTTGTTAGCTCATGCCCATGCGGTTTACTTGTGAAGGTCGACCTTATCTCTTCTTTTGATATAAACGCAACTGCAAAGGAACAAACTGCTGGGTAAAGTAACTAAAATTCAGGGTAGCAGATTCAATGAATCCGTTTTACGCGAATATGCTTGCTGGACTTTTATTGAATGGGTTTTCTCAGTTACGTTATGACGTAAATCAATAACTTTGCAGACGACATTCTTGTGTACTTGCTCACTATGCTGTATCTCCACGACTCAAATATATTGACCTATGACTTTTTCCTTAAAAATACTGTAAGCCCTTGACATGTAGTATGTTGTACCTGCAAGAAGGTAACTTACGGGGTTTCTGGAATGATTCATTTTTTTAAATTATATAAGTTTTTTAAAAATCCAAAATAATTTCTAAGTTATATTTAGAGATCTCACCTGATAGTAAAATTTCAACTTTTGTCATGTCATCATACAGAATCTATAAGAATGTAAGTTTTTTTTTAATTAGACGAAACTTCATTTATATAAATGCCTACAACTTGAACAGTATCTCGATACAAATACAAAATTTTGTATAATTTTCTTGTGAAACAGAGAGGTTGTAGCATGTTCGTTTGGTTTCCCATGCAACACAGTTTTGTATTTCGTACTTGTCGTGGCGCATGATAATCTGAAGTACAAAGACGTTTCCTAAAAGTTCACTTTTCAAAATTACCAGGTCTGAGGAAGAACACCTGTCTTGGTTTGCGTGTTTAGTATCTAGTAGTTATAGAATGGCCTTCCCTATTAAAGGAATAGGAATTTGTATGAATTTAACACAAATTGTCGAGTCCGAATATTTAACTAGGTCACCCGGGTGGATCGGAGAGTACATCGAAGCAAGAAGAGGGTCTAGACTGTAGACGGACGCATATTTGATTTGTTTTATTGACTTAACGTCCCCCACGAGTACAAGTCTCCTCTCAAGAAGGAAATATATACAAATGTACAATAATAATGGCGACATTCGGTATTCAGGTTCGATCACATAAATAATATTAACGAAAGAGTGTATAAATGCCAGGTTATAAAATACACATACACACAATAAAAAAACAATTACATGTTAAACAATACAATTAAACAATTTTTAAACGGATGATCATCTGAAACTAAGTTAACTTTAGTTTTACAATATATAAAAGCTAATCTAGATAATGATATGCATATGCATGATATACATAAGATAATGTTACATATATGCCTAATAAACAATTCAATTAAGGATTAACAAAACAAACCAATTTAAAACTAAAGATCATCAGTGACTAAATTAATAGGTTAATGTTAATGTTGGTTTTACAATATACAAAGGCTAGTGTAAGTAATGTAATACATATGCTTAATTTACATAAGATAATGATATACGTATATATAAAAAATAAATAACACAATTAAGAACTAAACAAGACACTTAAACAATTTTTTGGAGCTCATCAGTATCCAAGTTAATTTTTGTTTTACAATGCACAAAAACTAGTTTAGATAATGAGACCAAAGCTTTGTATCAATTTCATGTAATAACTAATTTATACAATATCACAGTTTAGGTGGAAAGTACCAGGTTTCATAAGATTTTGATAGGTAGTACAATTTAGTTTGTTTTAAAACCGTATGTTGGCTTTTAAATAGTGTTAACCGATAAAGCCAGTTGATTGTAATATCTGGATACCTAACAAATATTCTATTCCTGTTAACCCATAATAGGCAGATTTTTTTTGTGTTGGAGATGCATATTTCTTTGTCTTGTTTCATTTTTATCTATGTATTCATGGCAAACGACGTTTAAGTTATTACAATTTGTTAATCTATGTCTAGTTTTGATTAGATAAAAGTAGAATTAACCTTAATTAGATCACTTAGAGGTAAGGTGCCAGATGTATAGTATAACAGCTTATTAGGAGTCAGTTGATGTAATCCATACAGTACTCTAATTGCTCTGTTTTGCAGGACCATCAATGGTTTTAAGAATTTGTTATGTGTGTCCTCATACTGGGGACAGATACGCTAAGTGTGAGTTGATCATTGCATAATATATGCTCCTTTTTAACTCTGGGGACAATATATGGATAAGTCTTGTCAATACTCCAACTATAGATGAAAGTTTGTGGCATAACATTTTTGTATGGCCGTTCCAATTTAAGTACTTATCCATTATTAACCCCATAAACTTAACCATTTGTACTGTCGCTATTGATTCATCATTCATCTTAAGAGGGCGTGGTGCATAATTCAACGCTAAAAGCGTTAATCTATAACTGTAGATTTTTTGAAGCCAATTTGCAAAAATTAAACAATAGCAATCCTAGACAATAGTTTTAGCCAACGTTTTAAACAAAATTGTTTCCAGTGTTACGAACTTCTGAGGCACAATCTCTGACGCCGGAAAATCTTGCATTTAACTGTGGCGCAAGAGATCACGCGTAACGAATTAGTAATTTTGGATAAATATTTACTCATAAAGTTGGCAAATACCATTATCTAGGATTGTCATTGAGTATTTTATCAATATTGGCTTCGAAAAAAGCGTAGAAATGAATTGATGTTTTCAGCGTTTATTTATCTACCACGCACTCTTTAACATCGTCTGTTATATTGACATGTGTGAAAGGCTTGTGGAAAATTATAGAACTTGTTTTTTGAAGATTAACAGATAGCTTACTACTGGCTAGCCAGGCATGTAACAAATGTAAGTCTGTGTTAAAACTGTTGATAATTCTCTGCCTAGATAGAACACATTTGTACCATCTGCAAATAATATAATTCTTTCCTAGTGGTAGATAAGATATATCATTAATATAGTTATATCAGAAAAAGTAAATGTCCAAGGACTGATCCCTGTGGGACCCCACATCTTGCCGTGAGATCAGTACTTGCATGTTGAGATAAAACAACATATAGAGATCTGTTGTTCAGATGTATTGCCTCTGATTTTAATCTTGTCCGTCTTATGATCGGCAGTATCGAATGCTTTTTTTATATCTAAGAGTAGTCCTGTGGCTACATTATTTTGTCAAGGCCATCTTCTAGCTTGATAGTAATATCTGTTGCTGCATCCAATATGCGTAATTTCTAAGTGCGTCGACTACCAGCTCGTTAAAGGATCAGAAGCGATGGAGCTATAAGAGCGTCCTTGCAGTGCTTGTAATTGCCGCGTCGCCACAACGAGCCAAGCATTGAATTAGCGTAAAAGATTCCCGCCGAACCAATTTTTATCGTGGGACTTCATGCAAAGACCATACAATTTTATTTGGGAAAAGTATGTAAGCAAAGTTCAGTGTACGTGTCTATGGAGTTTCAAATAACTTACAGCATGTTTGATAATTTTGAAGTACGGGAGTCTGTAAAGGCTCGCATTTTTAGCTATGTTAGAGGGCTCAGAAGCATGGTGTCTTAGCGACATTCCGTACTTGTCCGAAGTGTGTTTTATTTTCGCACATTGGCACAACTGTTTCATAAAAAACTTGTGTACGTTCACACTGCAACGCAGCATTTGAAGCGTGTGGTAGGCGGCGCCCTTTAGGGGCCTCCCTATCTGCCCTTCAAATGCGAGTTACGTCTATTCTCTTTTTGACGAAACTATTTAACGCACATTATATCTGTATGTCTACGAAAAGAGCACACACCTCAAACTAAGTCGCTATAGTTTTAAAAATTCGGCACATTTATTAGAAACATATTTTCAGGTTCCTCAAAACGGCCAAAAATGGCTTTTCCAGACTGCCGTATCCAGAAAATTACAATCAGATTCGAAAAACACAACTATAGAAACAAGCGTTAGACTTTGAACTACGCTGCCCATAAGTAAAATAATGCGGTCACCGCTTAAAGTCCCATAGGAAAAAGGATAATAGTGAAGCACTGCACCCAATCTGAATGGCTTGCACGGAGAGGCGATAATACATTACATACGTCGGTCAACGGCACTCTTAACGCTCCTGCCTCACCCACACAAACGCAGCCTATGTAAGGAGGCCCCTTAACGGCTGTTACTTACCTGGCGCCTACATTGCGTTGTGCTTGAAGGAAGCTACATTTTACGAAACTATTTCATTTATCCGAAATGTATTTACTTACGAAACCACATTCCAGTCGACGATGGAATGATAATTTAAAAATAGAACGCATGCTATGTGTAGGCCTACTACAGTATATTTCTAAGTCCTCCAAAATAGTCAGACTGCCGCGTGTCTCAGAAAATGACGAAACTACGGTACATATATCCGTTAGACTCGGGTGCGTAGTCGCGTCAAATAAATATGCGTTCACAGCTTAGTCACGTTCAGGCGAGTTGCCTGCATGCTAGTTCAGTATTAGTTAGTGTATTATATTTTTATTATTTTTATGGTAGATTATCTTTTTCATTAATTTCTAGTTTTGATTATTTTTATTTTATTTTTAATTTGTGTATGGTTTTTTCTTATTTGGTTAAAATACCTATATTTTTTTGTCCATATTTGACTACCAAAATGCCTTGGACTTAGCAGCGATTAGAAACTTGTTTTTTTTTTTTTTTTTGTGCTAGTGTCATCCTTACCGCTCCTATGATTCCAGCCGTTAGACATTACGAAATGTTCTACATAGGTAGACGTCTGCGTTAACTAAGAAATGTTTTTCATCATCATTTGTCGGTTTACGCATTACTGAGCTTCGTGGCCTCATTTCTTTATGCAATTTGATATTTAGTAAAGTCACGAAGTTGTCTTGGGGAAATAACAGAGGTGGTTTCCCGCTGCCTCCCACTCACCTCCCATTCCTGTTAGTTTGCCGACCCAGTTACCCGCAGGGATTGGATGTCCAACCTTCGATGGGTGGTGGGTTGCTCGGCGTGTTAGGGGCACCGCGTAGAGGTATGGCTAGGAGAACAGAAATGTGATAGACTAAGAGAACTCACTTGTTGAGTACTTAAAATCACGTCTCCATTTAGTCAGATTATCAAGGTGTTCGCAAAGATTCTCCCTGCGTCGTTTCCTAGTGTTGGGATTCACAATCGACGTTAAGGTAAAGGTCGGCTGAACTAGATTATCTTATCTGGGTAATAAAAGTGCTGTGTTTACCTTGGACAGCTTATGCAACGGTTATCGCCATATAATTACTAACAGAAAATTCGCGTAATGTTTGCTACGACTATTTTTAGCAATCAAAATTAAAGTCTTGTCAGACGTTCTGAAGAAGTTTTCAGTGCTGGTGAGAGGTGATATGAGGCAGGTGTGGAACTGTACCCTAAATGAAGGGTGGAGGGAATGGAATAGCACCGAGACCAACGGCATCATCCGGGAGGCGAGCGCCTGGCTGCTCCGCCAACCGTGGTCCCTACCGTGTTAGGTAAAGTCCACGCCGTTTAAACAGGATTTTGTAAGATTGCATACAGGGTGTATATTAATTCATGATACATCGCTTGAGGGCAGGTAGTACGAGCCAAAACAAGCACTTTTTAACTATAAACCCGTAGGCGGAAATGTACCGTCTTCGTAGGGGAGCGCAATGAAAACTCAGCTTAGGCAACCCCGCCGCACACCACCTGCTGACACGCTGTAGAGTGGAGTGTGCGCAGCAAGGTT
>PNEQ01021895.1:0-19145 GCA_003012365.1 Medauroidea extradentata | reverse complement strand
GGGTATAAGAGACATTCATCACTTCAGAAAAATTGATGATTTGCATGTCGCTGCAGGGTTTACCTCATCTTCTACCAAACGTAAAATCCAAGTTGCTTTGGGAGATAAAGCAGCAGCCACAACAAATGAGAAATTGAGGTGGAGTGATGTTTATTCGTCTGATACCGACTACGATGCTACAGAAGAGTTTGAAAATTCTCAGGTATCTTTTAAGGATACAACTGAACTCTTTCATTCATCGAACATGGAAGAACATCATCAGGGCAATTGCATTGTGGATATTATTCCTGGTATGTATGTGAAAGTGTGCATCACAGGTCAGGGAAAGTCGCAATTTACCCATCGTTATCTTGCAATATGTCAAAGTACAGTGAATGAAAATGGTGATTTACGTGTGCTATTCTTGAAACAGTACAGGAAAAGTGGAAAGCTATTTGTTCCTGATGAAGAAGATAAGAGAGATGTACAAATAAATCAGGTGATGTGTACTCTTCCGATCCCAGCAATGAAGGAAATAGGAAGCAGAGTGCTGTATGAATTCAAAGACAAAGTTTCTTTGTGATATGCTGTGTTTTTACACTTTAAGGATATTTTTCTTTATTTAAAATGAAGTTACGAAACTAAATGGACTTTAACAACGTAAATATGTAGGCCTAAGTTCTTTACTGTTTCTGGCATTTATTTTCAGTAATTGGTTAAACTGTTTATTGTAATTGTTGCCAATACTTAATTTTACAGTTATATTGAGTCTTTTGGCTTGGAAGAGTCATAGTTGCCTACAAATTCGGGAAAATTTAAGATACTGTGTCAGTTGTAACATCCGTGACACGTAAAAAGAGCCATAAAATAATTATGAAATATGTTTTCTTTTACCTACTTGGCTGCAATCAGACTACCGTAGCTTTCAGACAGGCACTATGGGTTTCAAATTCTTTTTGTGTTAGGCAGAGACCAGAGTTTTACAATTTCAGTTGAAAATGAGGGAGGTGAGTTCACAAATTTTGTAACATCCGTGACAGAATCTTTTCTTTATTTTCTACGGAAATTTTAAAGTTAGGTCAACAAATTTTATTCCTATGTAAAGCTAATGATCTTACACAATGAGTTCAGTAATAAAATTATGTCAAATTAATTTCATTTCAAACATATTTAACTTAAGATAGCTAAAAATGTAACATCCGTGACAACCGGAATGGCTGATTAACCGATAGTTACATGTGTGAATATACTGACTAAAATGATACATGATTAATTATATTTCCTCAATGTTCTTCTCAATTTTACATACCGTATTCTTAGGACTGACAATGTGTGTGCCTTGTATATGATTACTTACATTACCTCAATGTACTGTTATATGTATACAAACGCAAGTGTTTGCCATATAATAAACATTTTGTATTTACTGCTCCCCAAGACGAGCGATGCTCAGGGAGCCCTATAAGCGATAAATAAATAAAAAAAATATATATAAGGACAACCTTCGGCATGAAATAACGAAACACATTTCAGCTATAAGTATTACATGCTATACATACCTTTTTAACTGCAGTTCGTCTCTGCGCGATACATCGCAAGCATTATATTCTGCGGTGATTTTTTTCCATGTTTCCTTTTTGTTGTAGTTGGACACGGAGTCAGTTTTCTTGTTTTCAACTATGTCTTTGTACTTTCTTATCAGATCAAACAAAATAGCTTTTTCCTTAGGAGTGTAAGGCACTATCGATTTTTTGCTTTCCATGGTCAAAATTTTCTATAGCTTTCTTCAAACCATGCTTCAAACACTTCAGATAGATAACCCATGTGTTCAAAGACAAAATTGTTTACAGACGAACAAAACAAAATCGAAACGATTTTGTTTAAAGTTAGGTGTTTTCCTAACAATGGCCGCCTTCCGTTATTCACTGATATCACTGACAGTTCGCCAGTGTCCGTGAACAATAAGGGAACACCGTCAGTGATCAGCAAAATATATTCACTGTCAGTAAATAGATAATATCGGAAAATTAAATCAGTAAACATTATTGCAATGTACGTTGCCTAGCAACCACATCTCTGGCATATCTGTGATTTCTTTCTTGCAATAAACTGTCATGTTTATTTTGTTCGTTGTATAAATTGTATTTACATTAATAATAAAGTTGGTATATTTTTAGCATATTTATACATCCAGCACGACTTACGACTGATACTGTTTTCTTCGGTTTTTTACGACGCAGCTTATACATTGTGTTTATTTAAGGTTTGGGAAGCTGTATCCATTATTTTAAATGCAAGGTACGATTCCATCTCTAAACATTATTTAGTCTTTGCAAACTGCACGACGAATGCTTCTGTAACTATAAACAGACGTTAAATAAATGTATATAAATTAATAGATACCCTCTTTGGCTCTTATATATTAAAAAAACTCGTCCTATAATTAGATAACTTCAACTTTTGCATTTCCGCCAAAAATATTGGTTTACTGACAACACTGATGCTCGGAAGCGCCAGTAAAATCGGTAATCTCAGTAAACGGATGTAGCCTCGCACAGGATTTCGCCATCAACCGATCGTCAGTGACTATCAGTGCCGACAGCAATTTCGGAACCTTAGCTGACATTACTGAAAACACTGGCCAGTGAAATCAGTGAAAAACGGAAGGCGGCCAATGAAGTGACAAGACTGGTTTGTTTTACTCGGCCTCACTCAGGAGCTGGAAGAGTTAGGTCAAGTTGACCCAGGTCAAAAAGATTTGAAAACTCTCGGAGGAGCGAGGAAAATGCCTTGCGCGTTGATTTGATGGCGGAACTAGCAGACGTATTTAGAAATTTTAATAAACAAGAATTATAATATGATGGAGTTCCTACAGCTGCACCAAATAATACACTATAAATGATAAAGTGCCTTCTAATGAAATTATGAGAAGCTAGAAAAATACACTGTATACTCCGATTCATATGTTTGGATTAATCTGACAGCAACTTATGGGCAATAATTTGTAATGTTTTGTTATTTGTGTCACTACACAAGGGAAACTTTGCAGTACAAATGCTAAAATGGACATTTCATGTTCATTTTAGACCTAAAAACGTCTTGCATTATGCAACAAATTACAAAATACTAAAAAAGTAGTGCCCATAAGTTGCTGTCAAATTTATCCAAAGTTATATGAAACAGAGTATACTAAACTTAATTGGTCTGAGGAATAATAATAATTCGTATGTATGTATTTATTATTCCGTTGAACTACATTAAGTGCATATCAGTGCAGTAGCATAAGAATTCGTCAAGTTTACAGCAATTAAAACCCTATGTACACGAAATATACACAAACCCTCATTGAATATACAGTATAAGTACACCACAGGTGATGTACAAGTCCAACATCAAGGAGAATAATAACTTAACGATTTTTAATAACTTGAATTAATAAACAAAGAAGAAAAGTTTGTGAAAGGTGCTCATCATTTATGGGAATTAAACACATTCTGCAAATATTAACCAATTTTTGTGAACTGTTTTAGAGGTTAACAACCACATGCAAACACCATCATAATATAAAATTTTTATTGGTTAGAATAAAAAAAAACCTTATTCAGCTTCCGCAACTTTACTGTCGTCATCCATGTTTGAAATAATTCTTATTTTCTCTATTTTCAAACTCAACAGCGAAAGTAAACTGCGCAGTCAATAACAGTATGCTCGCTGTAATGTCTAGCAGACGATTTGCTCCTACTTGCCCTCGCAACTCTTCCTCGCGAGGAGGAGCTAAAAGGGCACGCTCTTTTTGACCTGGGAGCATCTTGACCTGACGAGTAAAACACCCTGCGCCATCTTGTTTCCGGTGAGTAAAACGCCTAGGAGTGCCCCGAGAACCGCAAGAGCACAAATAGTCGTCAGGAAGGCCGAGTAAACAAACCTTGAGTAAGGGCTTGCTGTTGAAAAGAAGGCTGTTTGATTATTTTTTGTAGTTATGTTTTTGTATTTTTTATCAGGTCAAAAAAATTGAGGGTATCGCACTGTCGAATTTTTACCTTCCATAGTCAACGTTTTCCGCGGCTTCCTTCAATTACTTCGAATATTTCACGTGTATCTCACTACAAAGACAACAAAATTGTTTACAGGCAAGGAAAACAAAATCGAAACAATTTTATTTTTAAAGTTAGGTGTGTTCATAACAGTGGTCTTTGAGCACTTGAGTCTATGTTCGCTGCTAAAAATGAGGCTGTGTTGCCAAATTTTATGAAGGAGAACCATCCAACTCCCTTTCAGCCGGCGATCTCCTGGCGGTCCATCGAAAGACAACTATAATTATAATAACACCTTCTTGCAGTTGGGCTTTCACCCGGTGGCAAGATCACATTCCCTACCTTCCCTACAGACCTCTCCTGAACAAAACAACCCTGTCAACCATCACTAGCTCCTCTCTAAGTACATTCCACTCCCCCACCGACCTCACCATCATTGACTGCCTACCCCTCTCCATCCTCCTCCACACCCACTGGTTCTTGAGACTGTTGTTCCCTCTCCCTCCATAATCACCCTTGATTAAATGTGAACCTTACATTCCCCATCCTCCATCTCCCTTCACCACTCTGAACAAACTAACAAGCCTCTCCACCCTCCGCCTGTCCTTCAAAGTACTCCAACCCATTTCCTTCGTCATCACTGATGGTCTGTAATTACCTTCCTCCTCTCCCTCCTGTCCTTGCCTTCTCCACCTGCCCTTCACCCACCTAGCCACCCTCCTCTGGACCTTCTCCAATTCCTGCACTTCCTCTTCCAAGTAGGGATCCCACTCTGCTGCTGCATATTCCAGCATCGGGTGTACCATTGAGGTGTATGCCTTCTCCTTCACCCCACTACTGACTCCCTTCAGAACTCTTCCCAGCATTCCCAGGGCCCTTCTTCCCTTCAAAACCACTCTCTTCAGCTGTCCCCTCCACCCATGGTCCTCCTGCAACATCACACCTAAGTACTTGTATTCTGCTGCCTCCCCTATCTCCTGCTCTCCCCATCTGTATGTCTGCCTGTTCTTTACCCTCTTTTTAGTGAATCTCACTATCTTTGTTTTCTTGACATTAATCTTCATTTTATTGGTTTCCGTCCATTCCAGTACCCGATTAATGTCTGCCTGCAAGTTGCTTTTCTCACCTACCTCAGAATACAGTACACAGTCGTCCGCGAACAATCTCATCCTGCCAGTCACTCCACCACTCACACCAGAAACTGAGCAATTTTATATTTTTTACGGTAGGCCTAGTTTAATATGTTGGTTAACCTTTTCCCCAACGGGTATTTTATAGTTACGATTTAATTTTAAGAAAATGTGACCTTAGGCAAGGCAATCAAGGTTGGAGAAATTGTGGGGTAGGGAACAAAACATTTTTGGGCAGGGGTACAGAAAATAGTAATGCAGCAACATAGGCAATTATAGGCCAGAGGCAGTGAAAATTGTAGGGTAGGAGAACTATAAATGTGAGGCAGTGACACTAAAAATAATGTGGTAGAGCTACAGTAAACTGTAGGGTAGGGGAACAGTAAATTGTAGGAGTAGGGCTATTAGAAATGTGAGGCAGGGACATTAAAAATAATCATGAAGCAGAAGTACAGAAAATTGTAGGGTAGGGATACAGAAAATTGTATGGTAGCACAATTAAAAAAGTGTAGCATAGACAAAATAAATATATGCTCACAACTGTGCTACCGCACAGCGGTGAGATCACATGTTCCCACCTCTTGAAAACCCTCTTCAAAACATCCCTGAACCTGCCAATCCCCTTCACCGTCACCAACTGCTATCCACTTGTATGGATGTATACTGGAGGCTAAGAAATAAATCATTTAAAAAAAGTCAAAGTCATCCTGCAAAACATTCCACTCCCTCGCTTACCTCACAAACATAGACTGCACTGCCTACCCCGCTCTGTTCTCCTCCACACCCTCTCAATCTTCTGGCTGTTGCTTTCTCTCCGTCTATATCCCCCTTAGTTAAGTGACAATGTAACCCTCCCCATCCTCACCTCACAGCTATAGCTTCATTCAGTACCCTTCCCAGCAAACCTAAAGCTCTTCTGCCCTTCATAACCACCCTCTCCACCCGTTTTGTCTGCCTAAGGTCACTTTGCAGCACAACCCCTAGATACTTATATTGTATGGCTTCTTTCATCTCTTGCCCATACTATCTGCTTATCACTCTCTTCCTAGTAAACCTGACTAACTTAGTCTTACAAACATTGATCTTCGTCTGGTTTCCCACAGTCCAGAAACACAACCTGTCAATGTCTGTCTGCAAGTTGACCCCACTGCCTACCACTAAAGACAGTCATCTGCAAACAATCTTATTTTGCCACTAATCCAATAACCATACCATTCGCCGTAATGGTGAACAATACCGGATAAAGCAAACTTCCCTGTGGCATCCATGATGTCACCTCATTGTCTGCCATCAATTATACACCTCCTTTCATGCTCTGCCACCTTCCTTGGAGGAAGTCCTCAATCCATTTCCATCCCATTTTGTCTATGTCTCACTATTCCAGTACTCCATTGTTTCAAACACTGACAAGTACTGACCCTCCAGCATATCAGCTTTCTCTCTGTCATTTGTCGTAGTTTGTCCATTCATACTTGTCAATGTTGGGATCCCTTCCCCAACCCCCCTTACCTTATTCAGACATTAAAACTAATCATGAGGTAGAGGTACTGTACAGAAAAGTTTAGGGTATTGACCTAGGCACAAAATTGTACAGTAGGGGCACAGGAAATGCGAGGAAGAAATATTATTTTAAATTATGGGGCAGAGGTAAACAAAATTGTAGGGTAGGTGCACTGGATATGTTAATCAATGATATTAAATATCATGGAGCGGATATACAGAAAATGGTAGGATAGGATACAGGGTAGGGTACAGTTGGATTGATGTAGGCATACAGAAAGAAAATTGTAGGGTAGGACAACTAAAAAATGCAGGGGCAGGGTCATGGCAGAGGTACAGAAACTTTTAGGATAATCACAAAAGATAGTAGGGAAGTTAGGCATTTAAAAAATGTGTGGAAGTGACACAAAAAATCATGGGGCAGTGTTAGGTGCACTTAACACAGTGGGGCAGGGGCATAAAAAATCATGGAGCATTGAAGGAGGAATTATAAATTTTAGGGCAGAAGCACTATTTGTAGGGCAGATACACTTAATATTGTAGAGCAGTCTCTGAAAATTGTAGGGCAGATGCACTGAAAACTGTGGTGAAGAGGTACTAAAAATTGTAGGGCTATGACACTAAAAATCATCAGACAGGGGCAATAAACACACTAGGCCAGAAATAGATCCAACCTTTTTTTTAGCACACATTTGAGCCCAGCTAGCAAACCCACAAGACTGAGATATTACATTAAATAAATGAGCCACCCCTAGTGTTCGTCACCAATGCATTTGTATAGGCTTATATTTTAACAGCCTCTGCCTAACTTCGTCTAATATGAAAATAATTAGTTTGAACAATCCTACAAATATGCGCGAATACAGTTTTAATATTATTAAACACATTATAACGTCCTAATTTGTAACAATCTCCGCCCCTTACAAAATTATTTCGAAACATTACATGCTATACAAGTCGCAAGGCCCAGAACGAAAGTATTTTCCTGCTATGTGTATTAAATTCTTTCATCTCCGACGTTATCAGTTTACGAGAGAAGTCCTGCCACACTCATGTTTGACATTATTTAGGTTCAAACGAAAGTATTTGTATTTTTAACATAATTACAAAAATACGTCGGGATGCTAAATGGAGTTTTCAATATTAAACTTTCAAAACAAATATTTGTTTGGAACCAGCGCTCTCGTGTAACGTTACAACTAATGGTGTCCATTGTGTAGGAAGGGTGGAAGACCGCCAGCGTACCGCTGCGCGAATAAATGCCAGGGGCTTGCCAACAAGCCTTCGGAGGACGTTTATAACTATGGTCCTATGTGTATAATTGTTCAAGCAAAGGACACAAATATTCTGACTTCAAGTGTTTGCCGGGGAGCGAGATTGGAAAACATGTCACATTTTGCTCGGCAGTGGCTCTTTGCTCCCAGTCACCCGCGCACGCGCACTCACCACCACTCCCTAGAGCTGCGCAGTGGCTTGATCCAGACCCCCTCCGCACCGCACCCCTCATTTGGCTATCCACGTGTATCATTGTGCAGAGAAACACAAACAGTCCTTGTTACCTTGAGTCCTTGTACCAGCCTTGTACAATACTTGGCTAAGGCGGACACAGGTTTGTTAGAAAATTACTCAATATACGTGAGTGATGTCTGCGTAGTAATAGTATCCAAAGAATGTTACACATGTTAGTACCCGTTTCAGGTCCCCCTTTTTCTAAAGTTTTTTTTTTGTAGAAAATAGCGTAGGGCGTACATGGTGTTTTCGCGGTCCTATTCAGAGGGCTATAGGCCTACATCAGACACAATTTTCCGCGTGGAGACAGTGGAGCGATAAGGTTCAGCTTTCCACACTCGACGGTAACAGCATCACTTATATTCACGGCGTTCCAAACTGTCGTGTAGTGTTTTACTACTAGTCGGTTTCCTATGGGACTTAAGCGGAGACCCTACAATTTTACATGTGGAAAGTTTGTAGCTAAGACAAACACATGCTTCCAATGCTGTGTTTTACTAATCCAGTTGGTATTTTTCCGGTTACAGCTGTCCAAAAAATCCTCTTTTAGCAATTTTGATAGGCCCCAATAACATGTTTATATTAAGCATGTTGCATTTTGAAGTGATGGAAGTCTAGTTTTAACAGTGTTTTCTTTTCAAAGGTAAACATGTGAATAAGTTAAGTTGTTTTGCGAATACAATAATAGGTGCGATAGACTACAACACCTTCCATGTGTTAGGTGCATAAGCCTCTTCAGGTGTGAAAATATCGGAGCAAAATCTGTAAAGCTATAGGTGTGCACAGTACTTCTTTTTCTTTATATTACATCATTAAACTATAGGGTCACCACTGAATGTATCACAGAGGCGAGTTGTGGTTGAGAAGACTGTGATGTACGTGCTGACTCATCCTTACCGCCCCCACACTTCTAGGCCTCAAACGCGCAAACTACGTCTGAACAGGCAACCATGTGAAGCATATATCACTTATGCACGTTAAACAGTATTGGAAGAAAATTTATTTAAATCGATAACTAGTCCAAATTAGCAAATATCGCATCGCCTCAATGAGTCAAGTTCTCAACTCATGTGCAAGGTTCCCGCCGAACCGTTTTTTTTCTATGGGACATTAAGGGTCTGGCCTACCACGTGCTTAAAATGTATTGCAGTATGTTCGTCAATACGTTTTTTACGAAACTATTCCATATATACCCATTGTGTCAATGTACGAAAAGAAAATACACTTCAGATGATGACTGTACGGTCGTTTCAAAGCATCAGTTCAATTATAAAAATCATTTTGGAGTCCCTCAAAATGGATAAAAACAGCTTTTTCAACTTGTTATATATGAAAAAAAAAAAAAAAACTCGCAGGATTAGTATCAAACGACTCTAGAAACATGGAATGGACTTTGCTTAAAACTTTCCACCAATAAAATGATGGGGTGACCACTGACAGTGTCAGTCAGGCGAGTGATCTACAATACCACAGCAAGCTGTTTCAGTGTCTTGCGGTAGAGGCGATACCACATTAGATGAGCTGGTCAACATCGCCCTTGGCACCGTGCCTCACTCACACAAACACACACCCAGTAGGCGGGAGTCTTAAGGCGTGACCATAAATATGTATTGGTTGAAGGTAAAGTCTGTATAAAAGTTCATTTAGCATCGTAATCTGAGTTTCACATACATCCGGTTAGTACGCTTTTGAAGTACGGCAGTCTGAAAAGGCCATTTTAAGCCATGTTGGAGGGCTTAGAAACTGAATTTTCAATGAGCATAGTGTCTTAACAATGAGCTCCCGACCTTGTCTGAAATGTGTTAATATTTTCGTACATTGACACAATGGGCACACATGGAATATTTCCGCAGAAAAAAACTTTTTTCAAACACACTATGACATATTTGAAGTGCGTGCCGTGGTAGGCGGCGTTCTTAATACAAGTACTTAATAAAACGTGCCACAATTCCATCAGACTGAAAATAAAATGTTTTTAACTCTTTTAAAATAAACTAAACACAGTTTTAAAACACACAATGGCAATAACAGGAGATTATATTGTATAAGTTCTTGACTATTAGCCTATTTGAAGCAGTCAAAAGGGGAGAGAATTCAGAAACTGATAGTAGATATCATATCGTTGTTTAAAACATTAAAATTGTATTCTTGATCAGATGACGGAGAGAAAATACAGTATTCACAAAGCCTCTACTCGGAACAGTTATCATAGGTGTATGGGCGTACAGTGAAACCTCAACATCAGTAAACGTCATAGAAAACTACTTCATTACAAAAACCATCTTGTGAAATGTATAACAGAATTTATATCAGTAGGCGAAATTATAGAAGATATAATCAGCGCAGACAGACAAACTTTGGCCTATCCTCACGAACGAGTGAACTTGTTTGACAGTTCTGAAGATAATAATGTGTAAACATTTTTTTTGTGGAAAAAGCAGGCTTTGTTTGCTATATATATTGAAATAAGACTATCCCAGCAGTTAATGAGCCCGGTATACGGACCTACTTTCTTTTACCACTGTAAAAATTGTAGTAACGCCTGCTTAAAAAGATGTCACAAAAGTGTATTCGTACGTGAAGCAGAGTACAATGTTCTATTCTGTTTCGTATAACTTCAGTTAATGTTATCCAATATGAGGAAGCATACTGTCTACGTTATACAATATCTGTTACACTGCAAAACCTAACTTACTGTACATACGGTGGAGTGGACATTTCCGGATAATTTTTGATCAAAAAACTAGCGTTATATCAAACACTTACAATGTCATACACTTGCAGTGTCACAATTTACTGAATTTACTCAAGATGGGAGGGTGGAAAGTAGGCTAAATGTTTCAAAAGTTAATGGGTAGGGTAACCAGAACTAGATCGAGAACAACGATTATATCAATCACCCCTGTATTGACCTAGTTTTTTCAATTTATTTATTTGCATGACAATATGTATGCAGAGAAAAAAGTGTGTTCTTCATCCGATCCCATACGTGGGAAACATGGAGACGCCTCCGTTGTTATGCATGTATTTCTGTTCCTGTACGCCTGTAGCGACCCATCATAGTGAATAGAGAACCTGATTGAAATAAGGAATGTACAAGGCTCACGTGACCGAACACGATCAGACATACCGTTACTACGAAATAAGCACTCGAAGTCTGAGCATTATGACAATGTTACAGGTAGGCAACCCAATTAGCAAGTACATGGTGACGTACTTTGGAAGACCACTACCTACTAGCGATGTGCAACCCTGCATACATATTATCTGGAACAGATAAATGTAGTAAATGATTTATCGCCACTTCACACGCTCATCAACGTAAAATTAAATATGCGAGTTCCAATATCATAAAACCAACAAATTATGCATTACTTTGCTGTTCGTAGCCGGGATTCTCCCAATAGCTATTATAAGCAATTTTTCAACTATATTTGACAATTGATTGTTAGAGTAATGTAAAACAGCCAACAAACGATTCAATGTTCCAACATTAAAAATTATTTCGTGGTTCAAACACAACTTAACGCATTCACTGTACATGTATTGGAGAATAATTTTTCTGATACCGAAATGTAATTTGTAGGTCATCATGTCGGAGATTAAAATTATTACCACAGTTTATGAAACTGTCTGTAGCAAAATTCAGAGCGTCCTCGTTCCATTTTCAGGTATTTACTACCAGCTCTTGGTTAGAAACAATTTTTTCCTCAAATATGATTTTTTTTTTGTAATTCATTTAGGAAATTGTTTAGTTGATAGCTGCTGCTGTCTTAAAAGTAGCTACTTGCAACTGTTAGTAGACATTTTGCTGGTTCCATTGACATATAACGTTAGTCTTAATATAAAGTCAGCTTTCTAGTCACGTTTTTGTAATGTTATTCTATATGTAAATAGAGCCTTGCTTATTAAATTACCTTGGCTTATAAACAGAAGAACTGAATAACAGATATAACTGATTGTCTAAGCACCAAAAACTAAATGAAGACGGCGATGCTAGTTAATAAAAGCACATGAAACGAATTGGACGGTAACATAGAGTGGCACTGACTATTAATTTATTTATTTTCAGATTCGCGAAAGGGTTATAAACGTTTTTATGTTCAATGCAGTATGTACTAAATTACTGTGTTATGCGATAAGAGGTGGTAGATACTGTAATACACAGATGCTTAAAAAAAATTTCCGTAACTTGTTACCGAGCAAAACCCTTAGGGTATGTACAGACATCACGTTAGGTTTGTTAGTAACGCATGAAAGTGCCGAGCTACATGCGTGTCAGCTGCGCGCACTGTGCGAGCCTGCTAGCTCCTCCCACTATGTACGCGCATGCGCCGGCGAGTGGGAGCCAAGAGCCACTGCCGCGCGAAATGTGACATTTTTTCCAATCTTGCTGCCGGGGAAGTATACGGCATGGTCATCTTCTGGATGGAGCTCAATCAATGAGGTATATAGTAAACATAGAGGGGCGGAAGCAGCTATTTCCAAGGTTCTCAGTTGAAGCCTATTTGAAATTGGTCGGCCATTTTGTCTATAGTCCAAACATTGTCAGCTGATGCATGTTGTAATGTAGGTTATACGAGAATCGTGAGAAATATTTTGGGATATTGATAGTTGTGGTATTTGTTTGTCGAGTCCGTTACAACTGCATCTGAATAATGTATCACTAGAGAGCATTCGTATCCTCGCCATCATGAAATATGTATTAAATTACTGCAGTCAACAACATATTTTGATGCCTATCTCAGTGTTTGGCTGCACACACTACAGCAATAAAATAAAAGCATACTACAACTACTATAGGCTTTGTTTATGCAGTTTAGATAAATTGTACTGTTATGTTATGGGTAGCTGCAATGAGACAGGATAAAAGGTAACTTAGGTACTGAACTTTTTGGTTAACAATCAACACAAATCAAATATTAACGAAACATAACATTTAATGAATAGTGTAGTAATTCATTACTGGGAGAAGAATGAAAATACATACTGCTTGATAGTATGTTATGGGCTGGAATATGTTGCCAAAGAGAAGGATGCATATATGGAACTTGAGGTGCGGGAACGGAAAAAGTTGCAAAGAGGGTAACGGGATGGGTGAATAGTAGGTGAAGAAGGCAGCGGTACGATGGGGAGGATGAAGGGATTTATAGGCCATCTGTAATGTTGAAGGAAATGCGATGGAGTACACTAAAAGACAGAAGAAGAAATGAAAGTCTGGTCAGGATGTTCATACTTGTGACTTGTGAGGGAGGTTGGGGAGGGTTAAATTGCCACCTAGTTAAGGGAGGGTATGGGGGAGGGTAAACACCAGTGAGAAGGTTCAAGTGGAGTGGAAGAGAAAGAATTGGTTAGACAGTCTATGCTTGTGAGGTCGGTGAGAGGAATATTTTATAGAATGATATAGTACTGTTAGGAGTTGGAAGGTTCAGGAGGGTTTTGGGAATGGTAGCCTAGAGAGGCAGGCAAGAATTGATCTCGCTACATGGCGACATACCAATTGCGAATATCTATTTATTTGTACAGGGTCGAGGCTCTTAAATAGGGTTAGCGTGGGTGGCATGGGTGTTTACTGTTAATGTAGTTGACATGTTATATGCATGGTTCTTGTAGTAATAAGAATGTATTATATATTTATTTTTAATTTGTATATATAAATGCAGGCTTATTTGCATATGTTCAGACGTTTTATAATTTACATTTACCAGTAGTCCTATAAACATAACCTTAACTTACAAAGTCGTACACAGTGTACTATACACAAAACTGAGGTAACAATAACTACATAGAACTGAAATGCGTAATATGTATATTTTATGTCCGCATATGTTTACTTTAACATTTAAAAAATTTATATATTTGGATTGTGAGCCAGTTACTCGCTACCTGCATATTTTCGTCAATTGTTTTCATCCTGTATTTACGATTTATTCTCGTTCCTAAATTATTAAACTATTGACACAGGTATTTATATGCTTTACATGCCACATATACATACACAATGCATCGTAAGCTTTGTTTTTCTGTTATTATCGGCACATAAACTTAATTATGTACTGTTTCATATAACTTTGGATAAATTTTACAGCAACTTATGGGCAATTCTCTTTTAGTATTTTGTAATTTGTTGCATAATGCAAGACGTTTTTAGGTCTAAAATGAACATGAAATGTCCATTTTAGCATTTGTACTGCAAAGTTTCCCTTGTGTAATGACACAAATAACAAAACATTACAAATGATTGCCCATAAGTTGCTGTCAGATTTATCCAAACTTATATGAAATGGAGTATATCCCTAACGAACACCCTGCCACGCCTCTTTGTTTTGACGATGGAAAACATGGCCGACACAAGTTCAATTGGGCTTCAGCTAGAAAGCACTTCCGCCCCTCTATGTTTACTATATCTCATTGAGCACAATGGAGTACTATATATATAGAGTTCTATGGACTATTATTATTTTTGTTATTATTAGTTTGTTATTACTGTTTAGTCGTATGATTTCGCTCGTAGTCTTGTGATATTGACGATCTGCCGAGCGTTATGGAGTAACGTAATGATATCTTGGTTATGTGTTGCTATATAAGGTAAGGTACATTTTTGTTTATAAAAAGTATTTTTGTTTTCATTATGCTAGACGACACCTTCTATAAATACGCGTTGGAAGGCTAAGCTGTTGTCAATGCCTATAAATCTGGGGCGCAGACGTAAATAACTTGCATGGGTTTAGTTACCCTTGACGGTAGCTATGAATTTCTACATTGAGCTGTTGCTTTTGTAACACGTGTACAATAAAAAGCGTTAGTACAAGCAAAGCACTGTTAGAAAACAAAATTACAAACCTCGAAATAAAATTACAAACGTCACTACAGGATACTAGAAATCCTTAAACTATGTTACAAGCGGGCAAGGAATTGACAGTGGGTTGTTGTAGCAGGTGATCTGAATACGCCAGGTGTTCAATGGAAGGAGCAAAGGGGATGGTCAGTAAGATACATATAATGGCATCACAATTAATAAAGGATTAGTACAGGTGGCGAATACTCTACGAAGGAATGAAAATGGTGAAGGTGCTGTGCTGGATGTTGTATTGGTTAGTGTCATGGCCCTGGAGGGAATGAGTGATCATGGCATCCCTGTTGTGGAAATAAAGCTGTGTAAGGTCTGGGTAGAGCATTCTAAAGAGAGGGTTATTTGGCAGTATGGATGTGGCAACTGTAAGGGTGTAAAAAATATTCTATGGGAAAAATTCTAACTGCTGTGCTGGGCTATTGAATCCAGTGTAGGATTTTAAAAAAATAATACGCTACATAGCATGTTAGAGAAATTTGTCCCCCAGAAATGGTATAGGGTTATAGGGAGATCCGCCATACTATGGTAAAGAAATAGTAGAATTGAAGAGGAAAGGCAGATAGCTACATCCTATGTGGATATGAAATGTAATGCAAGGAACCAGGGAATCCATGAAAAAGTTACGGAGTTGGACAGTATGATCAAGCAGGCGAGGAATAGCTTTTAGAGAGTATGATAGAGGAAGGGGCAAAGAATAAGGAAAATTATTCGGGTATCGTTACAAGTTGGGGCTAGGTATGCTGAGAGATGGAGGTCTTTGATGAAGTTAATATAGCTCACCTAATTTATTTATTAATAACAATAAATTTATGCACACAATTAGTTCCTATCCTTAACAATATCAGCCTTCCAGTCCCTTCCTAAACCTTCCATCTACACTTACAGTCACCAACTCATCTTGCAGGACATTCCACTCCCTTACCGCCCTAACAAGCATAAACTGTGTACCCCTCTCTGTTCTTCTTCACACTATCTGAATTTTTTCACGGTTCGTTCCTCTCTCCTTGAATGCTCCCTTAATTAGCTTGCAGAGCAACTTTCCCCACCCACCTTCACCACTCACCATCTTGTAGTTTCTGATCAGTCGTTCTATTTTCCTCCTGTTCTTCAGTGGTTTCCAATTCCTTCATTATCACTGTAGGTCTAAAGCTTTCCTCCTCTCCATTGTATCCCTGCCATTTCCATTTATTCATTACCCAATTCACTGCCCTTCTCTGCACCTTCTATAGTTCTTGTACCTGCACTTCCACATATGGATCTAACTCTGCAGCTGCAGGTATCTACACCAAAATAATCTCTGTATGTCTTTAATGACTAATTACTATTAAATAAAACATCAAACCACACAAATTACTACTATTTACATAAAGGTCATAAAATCTAAATAATAAAATCACAGTCCACTATACAAGTTCTCTGTACATGAAATGTCTCATTTACACATGGTAGACCCACTGTCCTCAATGAAAACACACAGACAGTCCTCTTGAGACACAGAAACTCCCTCGTTGCTGCAGACAATCTCACTGAACACTCCTAAATTCTTCTCACAACCAGTCGCTATTGCCACAACTTGCACCCGACACCAGCCAGCCAAAACTCTCTTGTCTCTTGCCACAGCTCTCTTTAAACTCTTAATCTAAAGTCTAGAATTATTGTGACAAGTCTTTAGCTCAAAGCTCCTAGAAGAAGGTTGTATCTGAGTAAAGAACAATCCCGCAGAAGAGAGTATTTTGTGAAACCAATGATAGGCATGCAGGTGGCCGCTGCTGCACGTCGCAAAAAGGTAACATGAGCAGCACAATGCACGCCGAGATTCCTTTATTCTTACCACTGCTATATCAGCTTACACTGTTTGCATAGTAATCGCGGCGTGCTGGTGGCTGTTGCTGTATCACAAAAGGTAATATGAGCCTTACTCTGCACTTGGAGGTCCCTTAGTTATGCCGCCGCTATATATTTTTACTCCGCACTGCAAGATAATCGCGGCTCACAACACTGCCCTCTCCTTAAGTCTGTTCGTCCATCATAGAGAGCCAGTCTGTCAATATGCACAACCTTGGGTTTTCTTGCCTGAGAGCCATTGCGAACAATCTGGAAAACCACTTCATTTATCTTCATGACTATGGTAAGGCCCTTAGCAGCATTTCTGTAGTTTTGGACAGTGTCGTTTCGTCGCTGTGGGTTACGCAGCCACAACAGCTGCCCTTTTTGAAATATCTCTTTAGGTCCCTTCCTATCGTATCTAGTTTTCGTCCTGTCGCTGTTGACCTTTGTATGTTGCTGAGCAGTCATGGGCTATGCCTAGTTTGCGACGCAGTTCACTGACGTACACTGTCTGTGAAGCAGACTACTCTACTTTTTTTGGTCTCCCAAACAGCAGATCTCTTGGAAGGTGAAGCTTTCTCTCTCCCTAACAACATTTTCAATGGTGTTACCCTTGTAGCTACATGGACAGCAGATCAGTATGTGAGGAGGAACAGGGCTAATTGCCACCAACACTAAGTATGTACTTTACTCTACCAGACGCTACCAACTTGAATGTCCAAACGTTGAAGCAGTATGGATCCAGTTCAAGCTCAATAAGCAAAGTTGTTTACTAGGAACAATTTATTTCCCACCAAACACTTCAGTTGCAAACTACACTACCTACTTGAACTATATCAGTTATAAACTAGCACATTTTCAGGTTTTGTTATACTAGGTGACTTCAATGTCCCTGGTATAAACTGGGTTGACCTTCAAACACAGGACATCACTCAACATGCAACAAAACTAAAGGCCAGTAAATTACTCAACTTCACAACAGACCTTCAATCTGAAACAGCTGAACTCATTAGTTCCCCCAACACATCTCCTGAACTTATGCCTCGTCAATACCGAAGACACAAATGATGCTTTAGTTCTTGAAGACAGACATCAAGAAGCTTTAATAATCTCCTGTGAAGTGCAAAAGCTTTTTTTGAGTTAATAGTGCTTCGAGTAAACCACTTTACAACAAATGAGACTATCATCCCCTCTATCTCACCTTCCGTAATCACATCTTGGGTAATCTTTATCAGCTCAAATTAGTCGACAAAAAGTATACTATCTCACCAGCACAGTCAAAGAAGCTATAAACAATTGTATACCTATCTCAAAGAAGTCCAGTTCTTTATATCATATATGGTTTTCAAAAACACTTATATTTGATCTCAAACAAAAAATCACTATTATAAATTATTCAGATGTACTAATAATCAGTACTGCTATTTGCTTCTTGCATATTATCGTAGAGAAACTAAATCCTTCTTAAAAAGTGATAAAAATAAATTCTTTAGTCAAGTCAATGATAATATTAAAAAAAATCTTAGAAATTCTGGTAGTATAGGTGTTTTAGGTTGTTTGTGGCCAAGTCTTTAAATATGTAGATGGAACATTACAGAGTATAGTTCCATTTATTTCACACAAAGGTTACATACATTCTACAAGCTCCATTATACAATACATACACACACGGAAACGGAAACTCTCTCTACATAGAATCATCTTGCATGGTTGCCAATGTTAGTCCTACATCTACACCTTCCCCTTTGTACACAGAAAGAAGAACATTTATTAAACCCTTAACGTAATATCCATAACCTTATACAACACCATATGTTGGTAGGAGTGCTAATACTTGACAGTTACAATTTAGTGATTTCCAGAGAAATGAGACACACTGCAATGATGATATACACACTTGGCTACACCAAATTTTAGTTACCAATACACCTTACAAATTTAAGCATGTTACTGACTTTACCACCCTTCCACTCCTTGTGCATGGCCCTGCCTGCATATCAAATCCCCGAAACGCTGACTCTGACGCCGGAGACTTACAGGTCTGCGTTAACTATACCTCACTATGAGTGGGGGCTGTAGCCATTTGCTCTTGTCCCAAAGTATCACTTGGTAGATCAAGCAGCCTTGATGGACACTTTACTTTAACCTGAGATTTTCTGAGGTGAATGACATTGCGACGAACAGTTTCCCCACTAGACATTTGGACCCAGTATGAACGAGGAGATGAATGCTTGTCGACTATGACGCCAGGCTCCCAACCAGTACCTTTGTTAATGTTCACGACTACTTGTTCTCCTTGGGTGAATTGCACCT
>PNEQ01021894.1:0-19140 GCA_003012365.1 Medauroidea extradentata | reverse complement strand
TTTTTTTTGTGTGAGTGAAATTTTTACCGCTTCTGAAAGGCTTCTAATGAGCATTTATATCGTGTGAGATATTTTGGAAATACCACCCTGTTACTGTCTTGAATGTTATTTTACTTGTTTTATTTACGTAAGTAAATTAATAGCGAACATGTTTCAACAGTTAATGAAAAAATTGTAAGAGTGATGTAACGCAGATTAAGCGCTACATAGACAAAGAGAGACGTAATGAATTCCATAAATTATTACTTTTTGAAGAACGTTTACAGTGACTATATCTCTTTCACGTAAAAATGTAAAGAAAAATAAGCTACTACAGGTCTTTCGGGATAAAGTGAGCACTAAAAATTTTACCTCTTAAAAATATCACTAGGCGTTTGTGCATATACTTCAACATTAACTACTGTTGCTTTACTCCTTTCAGGGTTGACAGCGAAATTATGAAAAATAGTCCCTTATAATTTCATACTTCAATACAACAATAATGAAACAAAATCAACCGAAATCGACATAGTTGTAATTTATATCATTATTTGACTTTTTTTTTTTTTACCGAATCATATATGTTCCTACCGTCTGCGCACTTTATCTTACTCGCGCAAACATCAAGTGATGTGTTCAGAGAGGTTAGACATTTCCCGTCGTTTGCCGTTAGGCGCGGAAAGATACAAATTCGCGAAAAAATTGAACTTAAGGGGCCCGCCTCGTTGCCATAAAATCACACTGCAGCGTGTTTGAAGAAGCAGTTTTACACCGAAACTAATACACGTGTGTTCACGCCATTTCTCTACGAAAAGAACACACACTTTTGACGATTGCCCTTAAGTACTTTCTAGACAACGTATGTATTATAAATCCCCTTTCAGGGCACGTCAAAATGGGTTAAAACGGGGTTTTCAGGCTGCTATAGCGGAAAATATATTAGCCGAATACATGTGAAACCACTTAAGGGTAGTACATTGGACTTTAGTAAAGTGATTTCGTAAATCAAACGTTAGGGTCACCACTTAAAGTCGCATAGGAAATGTGTTTTTTCGCGAAGACTGCACGCCTTAAGCGTAGAGGCGACGCACCGTTGTTATGGCCCATACGACGTCGCCCTTAGCACCATACCTCACTCACACAAACACTTGTGCTACGAGGCGGGCCCCTTAAGCAGGGCTTCTTTGATTGCTCACTTTATCCCGAACCGTCTATATAACGTATTTCTACGGTGTCATAATAACTCTACTATAAAAACAAACCATGCACTGATAGCCATTGGTTCGAAGAAAAAACACGCTACAAGATATAGGCTAACGAACAAATTCTCATTAGCGTGATGAGTGCAGGGGGGATGAAGACACTAATTATAGTAACTGCAGGCAGTGTTTAGCAGGCTAGAAAGTCCACCAAGGGCGCCTTATGTCCACTCATGCCAGCTGGAGTCCACTACAAGTGTATTGTTGGCCTTTAAAATTGAGTCATGAAGCTTGTGCTGGCGTCAGACAAGCGAGTTGCCAAACTGTTCTCCTTGGGGGAGAGGAGGAGAGGGAGATTATAGTTGAAATTCTTATTATTTAGGCAAACATTTTTCATCGAGAACCTCATATTTTGGTGGGATTCCATTCGTACAAGTTGCCTGACAGTTGCCGCAGACTGAGGTGCATTTTATCCCATCTTTCCGTTACCTGCATCGTTCATCACAACCAGCCGCATATCTGCAAAAAATACTGACTTCAAGATTGAGCTAGGTGCGGCAGAGTCCTTGATTAAAAGGGCCTCCAGTGCTTAATCATAAACTCGTATCCATTCCACGGGGCCGCTGTGGTCTCGCCTCCTACCAGGCAAACCCATTGAAGTACGTGGATGTCAGTGTCGATTTTACGTCATTGGCTCCGTACCTCGAGCGCGCAAAACTATTCCGCAGACACACCAACGCTGCGCCTTATGTTTACATGACATGGCACTCAGTGACAGTTCTTAATGCCCTTATGTTTACATGACATGGCACTCAGTGACAGGTTTAGATAAATGAACTCTACATTCGGTAAAAATGATTTCTGTTTTCAAATCTTTGCATAAACATTTTTTACTACATTTAAGGTGGCCTCCTAGGGGACCGTATTTTGTGCCTTCGAGGTCTTCAAGTGCGGAAGCGGTAAGGACGACATAGCACGCCCCAGCCTCGAGTAGCAAGTCACTGAACTAGTGTGCAGTCTTCACACCAACAACTCTATGAGACACACTTTTTTGACCTTATGGTTTTTATAACGTAGCATTTAAGTCAAAGATACGTTGTACGTACCTTTTGAAAGAGTCTGCGCAAAGATTTTCATACCGAAAAAAGGACTACAAAAACAATATTTGCCATTTTCAGCAGCTATAAATTATGCTTTAACAAATAGTGGTGAAATGAAATGGGTTTACACATGTGCAGTGTACTTAAAATGTTCTTCGTGAGCAGACATCACTCATGCGCTTTGAGAAATTTGAGATTAACCTTGAAACGACCTGTACAGGCGGTCGGCTTAACAGCACATAAATAAAAAGTGCCTTCAGAACTGTCACACTTCACTGCACTTGTGTGAAATGGGCAAGAGGGACTAGTGTTACATGGTTGATGTCTTCTTAATATGAGGGAATGCACTCTCTGATCACTTTTACTTTAAACTTATTTTGGACGTTTGGACTGTATGACGTTTAACTGTTTGGTTACATTATCAGTCCAAATTACAATAACCTTCTAATAGTAAGGAGTGTCCCGTGTTCAATTTTCTGCAAAAAGAAAGTCTGAAATCATTATCAAATTACTACATCATGTTTCATGTTTTAAATGCTGCCAAATTTGCTGAAGTTATGTGAAGTAAATATGCTCCAGTATAAAACGTGATGCACTAATATTTTGTATTGTAGCGCATCGATGACAGTTACCTGGTTTTGTTCGTAAAGAGACACTGACAGAAGGATACTTAAATAGCAATAACTTATTAATTGACCAAAGCATACATGGACGAATTTATTTACGCTTCTTTAAAATTCATAAATTATAAACTTATCTTTTTAAAAAAAATGAAGATGTTATACCAAACATTCCGTCGTTCTCTTCATCGTGGTCTCCTCAACACCCTTTGGTCACAAGACGTTTATAAAGGTTTCTCTCTTCTTCCCCTTGATACCAGGTCTTCATCAGCCCGCCGCTAAGGGAAGGCGACGTCACACCTCAGAGCAGCATGTCTCGAATGACGTAGTAACCGCCAATTCTACTTTTCGCCAATGTCCGAGGTGGAGGTGATGATATCAGAATTTTCCCAGATATTATTTATCTCGGCATGAGAACGTTTATAGTAGCGTACTCAAATTTTTTTACGATTGCGTGCCATTACTTAATCAACCTGCAAAATATCTGCAATTGGTAACTTCCTTTATGAAATATGTTTATATACCATTTGGTGAATGAGTGAACAGATTTTGGTCAGCACGACCAACCCCGCCGGAAATCGAACCCGGATCGCCTCAGTGGGAGGAGAGTGATGTGACAGATCGCCTACCGCGGCTGGGCTCCATACCAAAGGACTTTTTTTGTAATTTAGTGTACATGTATTCCTTAATATGACGTATTTTACGCGTTCATATACCATTAATCCGCTAAAGAAGAAACTATGGTGAGTTGTGTGCGTGCCCGCAAAAAAATTTTACAATAAAGAAATTATTAAATAATTAAAAAATTAAATTAGAAATATTACATTAAAGAAAAATTATATTAAAGCTGTATTATATATTGAATACATGAACATCCCTTAACTCAATTCACCTCGAAAAATAATTCGTAATGTTACTGTATTAACAAAAATAACTGTTTCAGAAAATGTGAGTCTCACTCTACAATCCCAAACAGAATGTATTTTTGGATTTGGCTTTTGGACGGGAAAACTTATGAGAAAATATGGAGTTAAATATTTTACACTTTTATTCTTTTTATCTCCTTTGCTCTATAGTAATAAATTGCTTGTGCCGTGAAAAATGTTACAGCATTAATATGTTTAGTTATTTTTATGTCCGTACAAGTAAACGTTTATTTGTTTTATATTTTAACACAACTATCACACTGTGAGGCTTTAAATAAGAAACAAAATAACTGTAACTAACCTGACTGCTTTATACATGTTAGGTGTATTAAATATTTATCAGTTTTTTGTGTGTCAGACTTGCAGATTTTCAAAATCTTTAAAGTAATTGTAGCCCAGAACCTTCCGAACAATATATGGGAGCTGCAAACAGCTGCGCAATATAACGTCGAAATTATTCCCGAAAACAAATTAAAAACATAAAATATTAATTTCTTTGTCTCATAGAGGTTGTACAACGAAACGTCTACATAAAACTGTTGAATAAAACTCTCGAATAACTTATTTCTATCTGATCGTGCGAACAACATCTCAAATTTCTCTACTGGTTATGATAAGTATCACCGGCTGATAGGAAACACATTTTATGCCTTTTCACCTCTTTAGGAGTCGAATTTCGAAAAATGTTAATTTCACATCTTAAATATTTGTACAAGTATCCATGAGAACTGAAAATCACAACGATAACCCATTCAGTCTAAGCAAAATGGACAATTCATTAAAAAATCACATTATCACCCCTGTAGGGTACTGTGAGTTCGAATTTTTAAAAATTCTAGAAACTTTTTTGTGGCCATTTACTTCATCATCATCCTAAAATAAAAATAAACTTAATATCTTGAAGGGTTCGCTACTTATCGAAGAGATATCTAAAACACATTCCACGTATTTTAACCTCTTAACAAACTGAATTTCGAAAAAACCTTTAGTCACATTTTAGACTACTTTACTGGTGTCTCTTGGACGAGAATAATACGACAATAGCCCGCTGGGCTTCTCAAGGAAAGAAACGCTAGGTTATAGCATTCATGGAAAACAGAACCGTAATCATTTATTATCTTGGATTACTGTCTTATAATTACAGGTCTGGACATTAGTCTATCTAACAATACTATACAGTTGACCCCTTTATGACTGAAAGCGCCACTGGTAATGAAGTGTTATTTTAACAATGCAATATAGCGTCGTACTACCAGAGCTCCTAGGGCTCCGACACGAATTTGCTACTCGTAGTTCATATTTACGCAATGTTAAAATAACACCAGTGTGCTAATGACACATAAAACCTTATTTTTTCTATGCAATGGCACCCATCAGTCATATGAGGGTCAATTTTCAACTCCAAGTGTCCAGGCCTGTTCCTCTATGGCCGTGATCTAGAGCATAGAGTTGATCTTGGATATGTGTATGTTGGTCATAGTTTCTTGGAAACCATATTTTACCTAGTAAATGTATGTAAGCTATGTCATACAAGCTGAATTTATAAATCAAACAATATTAGTTTCCCCTTTTGGACATTTTAAATGGTCCAGAAAAATACTAATGGAAATCCATCTGAGCCGAATTTGGAACGCCGCAATATACATTGGATGACCAGGTAACGAAGGTAATGCTACACAAGCGGTATGCGTGTTATTGGGCTACCATTCAGTATCATCAATATTAACTCACTACACAATCCTGACTCAATAGTGAACAGTTATTAAACTGGAGTGGCTCAGTAGAACGTCAAGTGTGATCCGACTATTGCAACATTTATTGGAAAAGTTATCTTTGTTTATGTTAATTCTGTGAAATCTAACATGGTACTAGATACGATATTTAGTGTTAGCTGTAAGTTACACATACATGCCAAGATTATAGTAAATAATGTTTTTTTACTTAGTTCTTTTTGGAAAGAATATGCCTTCAACAGTGTGACTTTCAGGGCTGCAATAACCGAGTAGTTAAAGCACTCGTCTCCAACAGCGGTGATATCTTCCTCGTCGGCTCTCAAGAACTATGATGTTAGTTGTCTCAACTACTAAACTCAACGTGAATTTCCCATTATTCTTAAAGTTACTATAATGCGGAATTGGTTTACCGAAATTGGGGCTTATTTTGCATGCTTTTTTTTTGTAAATGAGCAGGATTTCGTTGTGCATTATTTAAATGTAAATATTATTTTTTGGTATTTAATCACTAGAACCAACGTATTCTTCTATTCAAGCAATCAAAAAGTTATTTTAGTTGGTAAATAACCTATTGAAGAGAAATCTATACTCACCAACGTTTGGTATGGTTAAATATGGAGGATAATCATAATGCAATTGCGAGCGAAACAGAGAAAGACTGTCATGCAAGGGCGGAGGAAACGGTAGATCCCGGACAATACATGCTAACTAGCGAAAATTTGAAATGCTAACATCCAAAATGACCTCGCCAAGGAAAGAACATGCGGGTCATGCTTCAGAAGGCTGCTGAACTACGTAATATAGATATAATAGAGACTCCCACGTCCTACCTCACCCATAATTTTCGGATTAAAAGAAAAACATAAAATCGCACTTTAATATTTATGTACTCCGCGTTTTTTTTTTTTTTAAGATTGTATCGATTACTTGTTAGGTCAGGTTATCAAGCTGTTGATGATTTCTGGAAAACATATTTTACGTTTTTTTCAGCCTATCAAATTATGAATCTCGAACTTCCTCAAATTATTTTTATGTATCTTTATGCAACAAATCGGAGCAAATACCGTAATATTAGCTCTTCATGTTAATTAGATCTCGTTTCAACCTGAAAAACATATTTTGCCATTTTTCAGCCCCGTGATTTTCGAACTAAGAAAGTAACTTGGATGCCTACACCAAGCCACCATTTAAGTTATATGATTCTTGATCCAGCCTTTCCAGCTGTGAGTTAATGATTGATAGAAGGGGGATGATGAAGGGGGGAACTTCATTACTTATTTAATGTGAATGACAGTTAAAATTTGTAATTCTTACAGTATGAATAAATTTAAAGTGAATGTGAAAACTGCACTGAGTTACTGCATCCGTAAGGTGATATGTTGGATGGTTTTACGGGAAAATCGCCTGCAACATATTATATAATAATTAATGTTTAAAATACCGAGAATATGAATAGTTGTTAATATAATAAGGAATGTACACAAATTCCATTATAATCGTCTGTGCAATTGTATTTTTAATTACTTAAGTTTGAAGAGTATTTGATACAAACATGTGAAGTAACTATAACATCATAACAAATGAATATCGTTCAGAAAGTCTGGAACTAAATAACTATTTCTCGTACTGTACTATTGTGGACATAATATTGTAATTGCGTATGTCCACAACAATACAGTACGTTATTCTGTCCCATTGCAAGAAACTTTCAAAGACATTTGTATTTTCTTATAAAAAAATTGTCTACTGTTTAAAAACAAAGTATATCAGTAATTATTTAGTATTTTGTCATAACGAGAAAAACAATTTAAAGTGATATTGAAAAGCATGGTTTTTGTGCCTTCTACATACATTTATCCACTTTTTTTCTTTACCTGCTAACATTTGTGGATTTAGTTTAGAATAAATAACTTCAATTATGTATGTATGTCAAGTTTCTGGACCATTTGCCACTATTATCTTCATTGATTTCCAAGAGAGTTATGTTTGTTTCAGTACGTGAAAATATCCAAAACATTTGTGGACCGTCAAACCGAGCTCAATGGACAAGATGAACGATACTCTTACCATTAACTTCCCAGTGTCCGGCACTAAGTTTTGGAGTTTGTAACACCACAATCAAATCGGTTTTTAGCTACAACTATAAAAATACATCACACTGTTTTGCCTTTCAATATGCCTCAAATTAAAGGAATTGTGTGCTCCTTGGCAGACGAGACGAAATAATTTTCTCTCTAAATAAAGTGTGGAGGTACATACAACGCTATCTGTTGACATTTTATTGAACTTGGGGGCCATCACAACACTAACAACTCTAGTATTTCGAGAAAGGTGTTCGCCGTGCCACCTATGATTAAAATCTGAACTAAACACAGTGGTTGAGTGCCGTACACGCCACCAGGAAAAAAAATTAGTCAGAAACAACTGTTATTTTTTCTAAAGTCGTTTTCCCGAAAGTCGTATCGCCAAAATTTTAAGTACCTTACTAAACAATCCATAGTGTTACTGTAACAACAAATCTTTTCGCCTCAAGTCGTTTTGCCGAAAGTCGTTTTTCCGAAATTCATAAACCGCAGTTATCTTTTCAAACATTCATTTACCCGAAAATCGTATTCCCGAAAAATATAATTGTGCATTCGTTTTGCCGAAGGTCGTTTCACCGAAAGTCGTTTCACCGAATTTTTCCACATCACTTTCAATTTCACAGAAAGTCGTTTTACCGAAAATTATTTTCCCAAATAGTCGTTTTACCGAAAGTAATTTTCCTTAAAATTCATATTCCCGAAATTCACTCTCCCGAAAGTCGTTTTCCCGACGCTTTCGGGAAAACGGTTTTCGGGTAAATGGCGTGTACCCGAATAGAGGAATTAAATTTAAGAAAAACATGCGTGAGAAGTTGGGAAATGAGATGGCTGATGACATGAAATGGGATTGACCAGCAGGCCCGGTCAATCAAAGTGGGAGCTCAGCGAAGGACGACTAGTTACCGACCGAGTGCCCTTATATCACAGGCACCGCCAAGGTCATTTTTCACTTCTGTACGCAGAGTCATTCTTCGACGGCGCAGGATCGTCTTCCCGTCGTGACGATGAGGGAACGACGGCTGGAACGAAAGGGGATGGTTTATAGACGCACGCGTGCGGAGAATTCGAGAGCGTAGAAGTGTAGGAAATGCTCCCGCCTTCCCCCCCCCCCCCACGTCATGCTTTATGCCCGTGAGGCTCCGAGGAGAGCTTTTACTGCTGACAGTCTTCCGTCTTCCTCGAAGAACAGTCTTCTTGCCATCGCCTCGACCGCGAACCCACTTCTCATTCCTCTAGCTGCTGTTCTTGCATATCCTCTTCCCCCCTTCCCCGCCTCTCTTCCTAGCACCCCAAAACCTTTCACCGCACACACCGTCCACCACCATCCACCCCTCGTCCTCGGCGTGGCTGACCCCATCCTGACATTTACGATAGAGATCGCGGGCGAGTCTGCTCTACTTCCTGCCCAGGCGAGAGCACACAGTCGCTGTGGGTATTCCTAGTTTTATTTATTTATTTGATCTGTCGCGACCTCAACCAAATAGGTCTACACGAATGCCATCGACAAATGTATAAATAATTTTAAACTATCATTTCAGGTAAAACGTATTTTAGAATGTTTTGAAGTATAACATTTTCTATATTAATTGTTAATATTTAAATGCTTTGCCGCAAGCGAGACGGTAAATCCTGCTTACCTTCTTACTTACCTATCTATTTATCTGTATTTATATTTTCCTACCTACTTTACCTAACTGCTTTCATACCTATTTACTTATCTACCTTGACGTATTTTGTATCAGCCACATGGAAGCTGTTCACAAGGCTGTCTTCAAAAGTGCTCAATTCACTGTGAACGCCCGATACGAAATTTCCCCCTCAAGAGTGGCAGAAAGGATTTCCTTCGGTGCCTCCGAAGTAATTTTATAGGTCATTCGGGATAAAGTGAGCACTAAAGATTTAACCTTTGAAAAAAATCACTAGCCGTTACTACATATGAGTTACCATTAACAATAGTTACTTTTCTGCTTGTATGGTTGGTAGCGATTCATCACATGTAGTTCCATGTATTTTCCTATTTAAATACAACATTAGTGAAAGAACATCAGATGAAATCGACCTCTCTGTATTTAATATACTTCTAAATATTTATTTATGATCTTGTTGACATTTCTACTTACAGTATAATTAGACTTATTGGCGCCAGAAGAATGTGACGCTATCGCCGACCTCAGGTCATCTTGCAAGTTACAGCTCACTCCGCGCTTTAGAAAATTTAAAATTCCACCGACAAGTGGCATCAGAGTTAGGTTCTCGCCGTTTGATCGCCGCTTCGCCAAGTTGTATCATTTGCTTGTGTTTGTCCGTTGTGCGTACATACACGTTCAAAAGTATTGGAAATTACTATGAATATAATTGCCAAATGATGTGAAACCATCGATATTCTGTAAATTATGTTTTACGTTTGCCAGCCTAGAAACAACATACTTTTTATTTCACGTATTAAGAACACGCGTTGTTTATTGTTTCTGAAGTGTGTCATCGGTGCTCGTGGCAGTAGAACTGAACGAAACTTGAATTATTGAATTGTGTGTGTTATGTGTGTTTTTAGTGGCGGTTTTGAGTTACAAATTCAAATTAAATATACCCGAATTTACGAGATTCGTAACAGCAATAGTGCGTGCTGTATCAATTGGTTGATGGACAGAAACCAGTTTAATTATAAGACGTTAACTCGCAGGTATTTATAACTAAGATTACTTTTTATTATATCTTACATTCAGTCCCCGAGCATTTAATGAGTAGATATTTGAGCTAAAATTTATCGGAGCAGTTTAATGTAGTTGTAAACATTGCACGACCCCGTGTAAATAAAAGCACGTGGCAATATTTATGTTTACATTCGGTGGAAAGATATAAACTGGCAGAAAATATTAATTAATCAGGGCTTTTCTGAGGTCTCACTTTATTCCGAATCAACTATAATCGATGGTGAGAGGTGACAAAACCATTAAATAACTGCAGCGATGTCTGTTTCCACTCCCTACACGTAGGTCCGCGTCTTCGACAGCGTGATTACCCCTGGAGGGGGGGTGGGGGAGAAGTTATGGGCTGATATGCGGGCGATCTAGGAAGAAACCTCGCTCGGATAAGGCGGGCGGCGCGGGTGACGTCACTGTGCGAGATAGCTTGCCGGGATTAACTCCATGTTTCCTCATGGAGGGATTTAGGCAAGGAGGAAGACGGAGGTGAGGGTGAAGGGGAAGGGGGTTGGCGCTATCGGGGCTGGAATTGAATTGTCGAGAGGCGTAAGAGAGGAAGCCTAAAAGGCTGGGAGGGGTGAGGTGCTGTTGGAGGGAGAAGGGGGTTAGACAAGCAGTAACTGCTCCCGAGGCGGGGGAACAGCTTCCAGGCCAGGACCTGCGGATGAATAAGGCAACAGTCTTCGCCTGAAGGAGAAGCAGGATTGTAACTGGGGTTGCGCGCTGGCTATGAACGGTATGAAGTTCTACATCATCACCGAGAGACGTCATAAACCCGTGTGTTTAACAAATAAGTCATAAATAAATATTTGTAAAATATCCGTCTTTATCTACTAAGGACCGGAGATATTCGGAAATTCATTTAAGATCAAGTGAGAATATCAAACTCGTGTTGAGTCCTACAACGATTTCTGTTGAATCACTGTTCACTGCCATGGAATATTTCGATATATATATATATATATATATATATATATATATATATATATATATATATATAGATAGATAGATAGATAGATAGATAGATAGATAGATAGATAGATAGAGATTTTGGCCAGTGTTCATCATCGAGGAATGAAGGGGCGTGGAAAACAGGAGATTCCCTAGAAAACCCGCCGACCAGCAGCTACTTCCGGCACAATTCCCACATGCGAAAATCAGGGGACCTTCTCCGCCGGGAATAGGATGGCCTTTGTAAGAAGTGACTGGTCTGGCCATTCGTCCCCCGCGGCCCCGGAATATTTCGAGAGCCATTGCTGCTTGTCATTGCGGGGTCATTGGAGACGATTATTCAAAACTTTACACAAGAACAGAAACAAGGAAAACACTCAGCCATTGCCTTTCTTAAAAATCCATCCCGGCATTCGTCGGAAGTGACTTCGGGAAACAACGGGAAACTGAAACCTGGATAGCCGGAGCCGAAATTCGAACCCGAGTTCTCCCGAATGTGAGTCCAGACCATCCTGATTTCGGTTTCCCATGATTTTGCGGATGGTTTATTTATATAGGACACTGTCGTTTTTCTGCCCTTATTCCATGACATACTACAGTATATACTGCTCTAATGTCATAGCCGTCGGCGAGAAGTTAAAACAAACATGGTGTGACAAGATTTTACCTGGGACGCAGCCAGACTCGATCAGATTGGAGGACTTATTAAAGAAACTAGTTGTGCGTATTTCGTAATGTGTTGACATGTCACATCGAAATTATTTACAACGAAACTACACTCATTTACCTCCAACTCACAACTTAATAAGATTACAATATAGTTTTATTTATTTACTTATTAGATATATTCTACGAGCCAAGTTGGATCTCAAAGAGCCTGAACGAATAAATCCAGATTGCAGATAATTATCACACATTATTACAGTTTTCTAAAATTAGACTGTTACAAATGGAATACTTCTATTTTTATAGAATCGCCTGAAAAAAAAGCAATAATAAACAAGATATATATTTACTACAAGTTCACTGTCATTACAAATAGTCATAACAACGTTTAGCGACACCTACTTCACAATCACTAAAATTATATAAAGTTTTATCGTTATACCAACATTGCAAACAAATTATAAGGAACGCGCAATTTCAATATACGTTATATGTATTATAGCCTACCTAGTGTTTCACCACAAGAATATTTGCTTTCTTACTAAGGCGACTCTTGATAATAGCTCGTTCAACTCAATATAGGAATATGTTTGGTCATAATGTATATATCTTGCATTTTCAACAAGGTTTCAGTATAGATAGGAATCCGTTCCAGATTTTTATCTACGGCTTGGTATGCAGGTAAAAAGAGTTCCCAATAACTTCAACGACAGTTTTCGTAAAAAAAAAAAAATGCAAAGTGTAAAGTTAATTTTGCCGCACGATTCGTATATGCCGAACTTAGACAGTGCACTTAGCAAACGCGGAATTTAAAGAAGCAGAGGTAATTCCGTTTATCGTTGTTCGCAAAGGGAGCCCGGATTCCTACTCGCTCTCGGATTGAAGACGCAGTATGCGGGCTTCATCAGGGAAGTACTTGATTGCCAACAAGGCTAAGTGGAAGCTTTGTGCAATTTACTGTGTAAGCAAGGATGCCAACAGTTTACAGTACGTGGCACAGCGCAAGGCAATGATTAGGTGGTTTCAGACTTGCAAGGCGCGCTGTTTCATGCTTTTGTTTCCAATGGCAAACATTTCCTGGCAAGAAGTACAATTTATGTGATACGTTAGCGGGGTTTGATTATGTAAAACACGGCAGTCAGAAAACTGTTAATTACATTAGTTTTATTATATATATATATATATATATATATATATATATACACGCAGCATAGAAACGGTCTTATAGTAAGCACACCGCGAGAATCCTGGGTTAAAAGGGAAGCAAAAACGTTGGTAACATACATTTTTGTACGGTGATGTTTCCCGCGCAAAATGTGGCAACACAACATGGGGAAAAATTGCACCTCATTCGCTCCACGTCCAGGGATTATGTTGTGTATGTAATGTCGAGTAAACGTAGAATTTGAACTGTTCGGAATTTGAACTTGCGCCCATAATATGCTGCAGGCCAGCACAGGAATAGTAAGACATATGAACAGCGCTATGTTGCCACATTGTCGCGCACGTGAAATGTAATCGTACAACATTTTGATATTAACACTTTCGCCACCCATTTAGCTCAGGATTCAAGTGGTGTGCTTGTATGCGGTTGTTCCTAGACAACCCGTATTTCAAATTTTGAGTATTTCTAAATGTCTTGCTTAGGTAGAGCGCTATCTATCCCAGAGCCCTGGTGAGATTGAGCATCGTGGTCTTTTAAGCAACGACCCAACATTTTATTTGCGGAAAGTGCTTGGTAAATTCAACGCGTGTTTCTCCGTTTTGTTTTTACTATTCCTGTTGGTATTTTTTACGTGACAGCAGTCTGAAAAAGCCGTTTTTTAGCCATATTGACTTGCCCGAACCATGTTTCTAAGCATATCTAGAATTAAGATATGGAAACAAATTAATAAGCTTGCGTTACCGAGTTTTTTTTTTTTTTTTCATGAAAAGTACTTGTTTGTTCGTAGTCTTCAAGGGTTTTGAACATACAGACTAAAAAAAAAATAGTAACAACGTATGGCAGCCTTGTTGGACAAAAAAAAAATCAGTGGTGACGTATTAGTCATACAAGCTACTAGCCTCACATTATATAATTTCACATACAAATCCCTATCTTTAATTTTTTCAGGGCACTGTAAGACAGTGTCCGTAGTATTATTTTTAAACAATTCTTGCATTGGGGTGATTTACACACCAAATAAGTGTTTTGGGCATACGCTATTGCAGCTAATGGTGTGTCACAGAAAGTCAGAAATACACATAGATAAACAGACACGTGTTTACTTGTCTGTGTGTATTCTCTGCTTTTATCTGAGACACTATTTTCTGCAATGGCGTACGACCAAAACACTCATTTGGTTTGTAACAGTACCCTTAGGTTTACATTTATTTTAACGTATAATCACATATTTTTACTGAACAATTTTTCAAGGAACCAAGTAGGTTATTTGTAATTTATTTATAAGTTACACGGCGGAGTAGTTTTTTTTTTATTAGAACACTACCGTATTTGAATAGTTCCAGTAATCGATTGTTACAATATCGAGTGTTTGAGGGCAGTGCAGTATTAGAGAATTTATTTCAGTAGATGGGTTTGTGATATGATCTTTGTATGCTTAAGTGAAATTATTACCTAATTAACCTTCTCATTGAATAACATATCATCGCTATTAATGTATTAGGAGTTAATTTATTGACCAGTTAATTTATTCGTTAATTATGTTTTGCTCTATCACATTTTATTATGCTTAGAGATGATGGTTTATCGCGGGAAAACTTGACTATTTGCTAGGCTTCAACGTACGTTCAGCTTATCAAAAGATTACTGGCTTTTCCTTGTACGCGAAGCTACTGCCCTATTTGACTAAGCCAATAAGAATACCGCTATTTTAATATTTGATGCACGTTATTGGTCTATAGACAGCTACGCTGTGTCAGTGTTTTCAAGGCTATGTTGGCACAAAACATTTTCGCGATATACCATCATCTCTAATTATGCTACTTACATGATTCGACGGCGATTACCAAAACAGGTGTACCATATTGCCGTAGTCAAATTGGGTCACACGAATAATAAATAGAGCCATGATTTTATGGCGAAAAGATTTGTTTTAAAATGCCTATGTGCACATCTGCAGTTAGTCAGTGATTAGTTGTTTCAACTTTCCCTTGCCTTGGGGTTTTACTTGCAAATCACAGACGCGCAGTGCCACAATAACCTTATTATGATTAGGGTAGCCAAGTGAAAGGCGTGTCTTAACAAAGACTCGCTGCCAATAACCATGAAGCATAGCTGCAGATGTGCACATATGGCTTTGAAACAAAATTGTACAAAAATATTTTCGCGACAAACTAGTGGCTCTAATAATAAATAAAGAAGTCAGACACGTAAATAATACTTTAAAACGAATAGTCAACGTTTCCTTCAATAAATCAGAGTACGTTTCCCTCTCGCTAACAACTCTCTGTTTATTAAGCCTACTCGCTGGCCACGAGTGAGATTACATGTATTTGTATTTTTTGACACACCACATGCCCATAGTAACATCACGGTATAAGTTTGACGAGTCACGACAGCGCCGATGTAAACGTGGGCGGGGTAAGAGAAACATCCCTACACCTCACCCCAAATACAAGAGCGACGTTGTCAAGTTTCGTAACTTGCTCGCCTAGAAACCGCGCCCTCAAGCTTGGCCCCACTTCTCACGGTTTTGGCGTTAACTAGCCAGAGTTGAGGTCGAGCATACTTGCCAGCCTCGGGAGATACGCCCTTCCCCCTTACCGACCATCCGGAATTTAACTCCCGCTCCGATGGGCCTAGATTTAATTACGTGGTGGGAGGCTAACTTAGCTCGAGGAAATCCATTAAAAGCTCTATCCTTTTTTCCCGCCTCTGCTCGGGGGCGTGTCTGAGCTCATCGGCGTTAGAACGGGGCGGGATTAGAGAGTATGGGGTGGGGAAGGGGGTGGGGAAAGTTTCTTGTCTGGCGCCAGCCATTCTCCTGGACGTATTGTAGCGGCTGGTAATTGTCCGCCGAGGGCATAGCACCGAGAGAGTGCCGATAACCCTCGCACCAAGTGTTGACGTATTAGCTTGCCGCTCCAACATTCTCCCCCGAGCCGTCGAGATACTTCCCACTGCCGAGAGAGATCCATTTGCGCGTCAGAGGTTCAGAAGCAACGGAGATATAAAGCGGTTTTCACAATAGAGCGTGACGTTTAGCGTCGAGCGTCAGCCAACCAGAGCCTTGACGCCAGCGTCGAGCGTCGGGAACATTGCACTAGCGGCTGACATTGGATTTGACGCTCATCGCTGGCGACCGATACAAAGAAGAAGAAAATTTGTTTACATTTTAAAACTCGTGCACGTGTTTTACGTATTTTTCAAGTTAGAAAGTAGTACACAACCATTTTATATTAATAACATTCTGTTAAAAATACCTGTATTCGCGCCAATTAAGCTTAAGTTCATCGAAAAGAAACTAATATATTTGTCTTTTCAGTAGGAAATTTAACTTTTGCTTTCTGTTTTACATTTGGGCCTACTTATTTAAATCGATGTGAGCATACACAGCTTATTATTTCTTTTACTTTCCGTTCACGTGTCATCAAAAACTGTTTGGTTACTAAGTTATTTATCTTCGTAAAAGATGGCAGCACGAGTTCGCGCCGCTTGCTGCCGGCGATATTTCGTCGCTCTACTATGAAGGCATGGCAGGAACATGACGCTGGCGGCAAGCGTCGGGCGTATCGCGCCGCTGTATTGCGAAAACCGCTTAAGGGTGACCTTGAAGCGCGCGTCAAATACCGCATCACCACAACGAGCCAAGCGTTGAACTAGCGTGCAATATTCCCGCCGATCCAGTAGTGCATTTGCTTACGTCTGCAAAGGTCGTGTTATGTACAGAATGTCCAGAAACAAACCCCTAATAATCGCACCACGCGAATCCTAATGTTGTACGATGACATCTTATTTTCACAATGTGGCAACATAGCACGGTACATACTCCCCTCTTGCGCTCCACAGATATATTTCTTATTTTAATATTACTGTTCTGACCTGCGTATTATTTGTCCAGGTTAAAACACTAAGAAGTCCAAAATGTTTCAATATTTACTTGACTTAACATACATGAAATAATACCTGGTCGTAGAGCGCAAGAGGGGACTATCTCCGTGCAGTGTTGCCACATTGCCAATGCGCGTGTAAAATGGCGCCGTACAACATTTTTGTCTCCAATTTAGTCCAGGATTCGCATGGTGTGCTTATTTGTTTCTGGACACCATATATATATATATATATATATATATATATATATATATATATATATATATATATATATATTAAGAGCTTAGAAACAGTGTTTCTAATGAGCATGGTGTCTTAGCAATGACATTTCGTCCTTGTATGAAGCTGTTTTTTTCGTACGTTGTATACAGTTGGAATCGCTGTATTACTGTTACATGTCTGGAGAAAGTATAGAGAAATCTGATCGTGCGGAACTTACCGCGGAAATTTAAAAGTTCTGAATAACGTTTTTTCTGACCTCCCTTAAGGGTGTTCGAATGCGATAAAATCATAATTTTATTTCTACGAAATAGTGTTAGTTTTGTAGACGATACTTGTGAGTACAGTTTGCTCGTACAAAACAATTTTAGCTCGCATAATTTTCTCATAACGGTGCCTCAAAGTCAAAATTTGCTTGTTCTGCTGCCATGCAAATAGCGAAAACCAATTGACTTACGTAAGTGAAATAATTCACGGTGAAATAACATGCCGTGGGCTACGTAATAAAACATTAAACATATCCCATTAACTATTCGTATATTTAAAAAAAATTGTATTTGCAATTTTTCTGTACTTTTGCGATCTTCTTAAAAAAATTTTAAATATTACGTTGTGGGTTTCAACATGTTTTATTGCAGAGCTCACGGGTTGTTAGTTCGCAGTGAATTATTTCATTTAAGTAGATGTATTAGTATTCGCTATTTGCATGGCAGCGTGACAAGCAAATTTTGACTTTGGCGCATCATTAAGAGAAAATCATGAGAACTTAAATTGTTTTATACAAGCAAACTTTACTCAAGAGTATCGTCTACAAAACCAACACGTATTCATAAAAATATAAAATTATGATTTAACTGCACTTGAACATCCTTAAGGACATCGTCTGGCTAGGTAACCGAATGGTGTGGGGAACTTCGGTAGTTTGAAGTCGACAATTGCTCAAAGAGTGTGAGTGACAGTTAATCAGGTCCATCCCACAGAACGTCTGACACATATATAAGTATTCATTTATGATCCTCCACTAACCCTTCAGGGGGCTGTTTACCCAAAATGTTTATTGATTTACTCATTTTTATATTGTGCAAGGTATGGTTTGTTATGTAGACATACACTGTGACTAATTTTTACTGTAATGAAGATTTTTTAGCTTTCGTAGTTTTTGTATTATGGCTACAAACATGCAAAACTCGCGTTATCGTTTGGTAGCAGACTAGACTTCACTTTCCTATATACAACAGAGCATAATCTGCGATTCAATTGACCATTAATTTTTGTGTGTGCTCATTTACGTGTGTTTACGTCTTTACAGAGATTGGCCTCTCTACCGTAAAAGCATTCTCCGCGGCAAGTCACGACAATATCGGCCAGCGGGAGACGTCGAACAAGCCTATAGTCACTTGGAGTCTAGTCAGCTGTCAGAAAATAACGCGAATTTTGCACGTCTCTATAAATGGCACGGCAAAGTCCAAATTTGCACAGAAGGGTTTTATGCTAGAAAGGAAAACCGACACTTTTGGGTATTTCGTTAATTTTGTATTCATAATTTCATAGTTGTAGCTATTTTTATACATTTTTTTGGCATAATTCAACTTATCTGATGAAATAGTATTAGTATTTTCATTACACTAGGCACACATACTACATACAAAGGTGAATTGACTTTTGCGTGTCTCGTACATACATCCTTTTGTAATATTTTGAAAACGGCGGAGTAGTATGATTATGCCGGTTCTGGCACATGGATTCGGTGTGTGGCACAGTGTGGCACCACCCGCCATGTTGTGACGTCACGTCCCCGGCCGCCATTTTGGATGACCTTGACCTTTAACCTTGACCTTGAGTGTCAAATTACCAAAATTTTCCAAAATTTCGAAAATTTCAAAAAATTATTAATTTCCAAAAAAATTT
>PNEQ01021893.1:0-19142 GCA_003012365.1 Medauroidea extradentata | reverse complement strand
TTTTTTTTTTTTTTTTTTTTTTTTTTTTTTTTTTTTTTTTTTTTTTTTTTTTTTTTTTTTTTTTTTTTTTTTTTTTTTTTTTTTTTTTTTTTTTTTTTTTTTTTTTTTTTTTTTTTTTTTTTTTTTAGATTTTGTCACCCAAATTATCACTTTTTTTTGTCGTGAAAATGAATCAAAATGAAGCAAAATATATTTTTGCTGTCAAATGGTACTTTATTAAAAAAATGCATCCACAGTATTGTGCATCGTGCATTGTCTCAAAATGTTTTAAGCTTTCGGTTAAAAATATATTTGAGTTATTGATACCAGTCTGAAAAAGACGTTAAGGGTGCGGTCCATCGCAATTTTCATAGCCATGTTTTTATTTTTATACATGTATGAGTTTTATCTTGTTTTAGACACAAAATGTGACTAAATTTTTATCTTGTAAAATTCTTTCATCTCGCATAGTTTTTGCGTAATGGCTCGTTAAAGCCAAAAATGCATGTTTCCGTTTAAAGGACGACACTTAAACCAACTCACTTACCAAACTGAAAAAATTGTCAGTGAATAACAATGTTGTAGGCTACAAATTCAGCTATGTTAAACCACAAAATAAAACGGTTTTGTATTTTTAAAAAGTATATTGAATTTTTGACAAATTTGTTTTAAATTTTAGTATTTTTACTCAAATACAAAATATTTTTTATTATTTGTTTTTATGGACATGCCATTGTAGAGTGCGACGTCTTTATCCACGGTGAATATTTTCACTTTGGTATGTCAGTTGGTTTTAGTGTTGTCCTTAAAGCGGAAACATGCAAATTTTGACTTTAACAAGCCATCACACAAAAATTATGAGAGATAAAAAATTTCATAACAACCAGATTTAGTCACATTTTGTGTTTAAAAGAAGAAAAAAATATCTGGTACAAATACAAATAAAAACATGGTGATGAAAATTGCTGTAGACCACGCCCTTGAGAGGTCCTCGTGTGTGCGAGTTACCCCTCCACTTTGTTCACCCCTCCACATTCTCTGTCATGTCAGGGCAGTTCTAGTGTGTCTCGTCTCAAGCAGGATGTGCAGGAATATTGCTATGTACCTTGAGTCGTCCGTCTACCAGAGCAGGAATATGAGACGCAGGTGTTTCATAATGAAGATTGGCAGGAATGACTCCTCTCTCCATAGCAATCAAACATTTAACAATGGAGCAGGAAGACGAGGCAGCCCCAGCATGTCCCATATTAGACTTCACTGAGCCAATCAGAAGAGGCGATTCTCTCCTTCTGAGTAAAACCTCTGACACTGCTCTGAATTCAGCTTCTTCATACATCTGCAAGCAGCAATAACAAATATCACGTTTGTCTGTACTGAACTCTGGCTTACTTTCCACCATTTACCTATGCCAAGTCTTTATACGCTGTCTGAGGACACATAACTACCAAATTTAATAAAATAATTACATAAACGACACTTCAAATGTCTCAGTCGTTTGTGAAAGAATATATTACAAACTTTTACGTAAAATGTAACATTGTACGGGCTGAAGAAAAGCTGTTTTATAATCAATATTTTCACTGTAAATAATTAATGTTTTTCTCGGAGTCCATTAAAAAATGTTACATAATCTGCGATTACCTTCTGATTTGAGGTACTAAAGGACGATTTTTTTTTTCATCTCATGTGAAGTAAATTTTTTATTTTCTAATCAGAACTTTTGTTTCACTAAGAAATGTGCTTTTTGAAGTGAGGTGAGAGTGTATTACGGCCATTTAACACGGATAAACAAAATATAAACTATTCCTGAATCATTAGGTATATATGATGTCAGAAGTAAATCATTAGGTAAATATAATGTCACCTGCATAGCACAGCCATTAGCCTCCAGGAAGTTTATCTGTGTTGGATCAATACCACATTGTTCATAGAATTCTTCCAGAAACTGAACCATATGATCACCAATCGGTCTGATAAGTCCAGAATTCTTATCTCCATAGAAGGAAGTCTGTGCATGGACGAGTGTGGCATAAATCCTTTTAGCATTCTCTGCTCTTTGTAGGTGCATGACCACACATGCCTCACCTCTTGCAAAACCATTACCTGGAATTAAAATATCATTTAGATTTCAAGTTTACAGAGTAAAAGTTTCGTTGGGGCCGTTTATAATAAATAGTGATGCAATATTAACCCAGCTGTTACGAATGAACGAGCACAACTCTGTGGAGTCTTATGGTAGTGAAGACACACGCTGAATACCGTGAACTTAATTTTGGAAAGAAGAATTATTTCATAAATTCATATTTGTTTATTTTAATCAGTTGAAGAGTTTTCCTTAGAGAATGACTTGAGAAAAGTGTGATGTAAAAGACCACAGGGAATTTAACATGGTTACCTTTCGAATGTGAGTCAAACGTGTTTGCTGGTGCGCCGTCTAGCTCGACAAAGGAAGGGTAATATTTCAATAGCCGCGATTTTTGGTACGGTAAATGATCAAGTCTGGAGGTCGTACAACATGCAAACCTCAGCAGCCTGGAATTTCTCTTGGTGTGCCCTTTGTCAAGCGATTTGAACCTCTGATTGTATTCGGAGATGAATAAGGCTATTCTAACAGCACTCATGACATGTTCAGTGTGATTCTGCGTCGAGAGTGAGAAATGACACCAAGATATATACAATAGTACAATTCACTGTCTTTATTTACGAAACATACTCTTGTTACATCATAATAGTTTCCGGAAGGAGTTCATAATATTAATATTATAGTTAAAAAAATTTAATGTAACATTATCAGTCTGCTAATTCAGAGTTATAGTCGCTGGGTTTTGTTTTTGGTCAACTTAAACCTTACTTTTCATCATACGTCCAAAACTTTCACCGAAACATTTTAAATTTTCCAATGAATGTTCGTAATTGTAATTAGTTGTTACAGTTTTGTAATTTTGGTAATGATTAGATAATAACCTCTAAATTTTCAAACTAACGTATTTATTTTCTGAATAACAGTAATTGATAAATGATACTGAACAGAAACATAAGAAATATATAAATAGTAAAAAAAAAATTAAAAACAGGTTTCTGTTTAAATTCCTTAGAAAGAAGAAAATTAAATTCCATCCCATCTTGGGCAGTCCGCCATATTGTATTTAGAATTACGTCACTTGGCTAACCATGCATTGTCATCCAAACTAAGAGTGTATGCAAAATTTCAGCTCAATCGGTTGAGGATAGCTGCTTTACTATTCAGTTGCAAGATTTAACCAGAAAAACATACCAACTTCAAAAATTATACAAAATGTTGTGAAAAAAGTTAAGGTATTTTGTTCAGAAAGGAAAAAAACCTATATTGCATTTAGAGACTTACCTGCAGCATCAAAAGCTCGGCATTTCCCATCGCTGCTTAGACATCCTAGACCCATGAAGCTAAACATTGCTTCAGGAAGCATTGATAAATTAATTGAACCCACTATTGCACCATCACACTGACGACTTTTAATTAATTCTTGAGCTATTTCCAATCCTTTGATCCCAGCTGTGTCATCTTGATAGTATGAATGACTGGGACCTACACAAAAGAAACCATGTGACAACCTACTTGCCATGAGAACTACTTAAAGGTTAGGATCAGCTTCAGGTCAGCTCAAGACCCCTTCACTCCTATGCTTGAAGAGTCAGGCAGCTAAACGTAATATGGACAGCAAGGAAAGTGCTTCTAGGCAAAATGTATTCTAAACGTGATAGGAAGGAACACTAGAGATAGTAACTCACATAAAGAGTCTGGCAATTTGAGTGTTTTATTAAACGAAACATTTTTTACATATGTTAAAATAACACGAAAGTGGACGACAGTTAATGTGTTATGATATTTGAAAGAACTGTGCAACGGGAGTACATGACTGGATTTAGTTTCTTGGATATAGATCTAGTCAATGCGATATAGACGACTGTCAAAGAAAACTAAAGATAATAGAAAAAACATAAATATGCGAGGTATGTTTTAGTCAATAGGATACATACTCAACATTAAATTCAATAAATGGAATCGGGTCAAGTAAAATCAAGGGAAAATAAAAAAATAAAATAATAATAAAAATCGAAAATCAAAAGTAAAACCCAATACACAACCACCAAAGGCAGACAACTCAAGTTTGAGGTCTACTTTGGCAAAGGGACAAACAGAAAAATTGTACGACCCACAAAATAAAAATAAATACGACACACCAATGAGGCGAAACAAAACTAGTTATATATCAGACACGAGAAAACAACATGCGACACAACGTAGAGACGAAACAAAAACACAGTAGATATCAGACACGAATAGGAAATCCACACGGGACGCAACGATGAGACGAAACAAATCACAGTAGATTTCCAGACAGTACGATGTTTCGGGAACTGGAATCTGTTCCCGTCAACAGGCACAGACACACAGGATTCAGGAACACGAGTGCAAACATTAGTGCCTCATTGTTGTGTCGTATTTATTTTTAGTTTGGAGGCCTTTCATTTTTTGCTGTTTGTCCCTTTGCCAAAGCAGACCCCAAACCTGCGTTTTCTGGCTAGGCAGTGTCTTGGGTTTCTTTCGATTTTATATTTGTATTATTATATTTATTTTCTTATCTGCTTGTCCTTGTTTTTATCTGACCCGATTCCATTTGTAGAATTTAATGTTGTGTTTGCATCCTGTTTACTAAAGCATAAATTAAACTGTACACGCGGTATTCAAAATACCGTATTGAAGTACGAAACGAATATTGTGTGTTAGTGACGAAGCAAAATGAGGTTCTAGAATTTGATACTTTCAGTTTCTCATGAAAAAATACAATTTCATTATATTTGTGTTGCACTGCTTAATGCAGTTTACTATTATTTCTCACGTTGTGGCTTGCCTCGGGACAATATCGATGGCTTTGAATGAAAACATCGTAACTACAAAATTAAAAATATTATAAAATTTGAGTGAAAAAAACATAACGTTTTGATAGTATTGAAAACTCCCATTTTTTAAACAATAAATTAAAATTGCCTCACTTAAATGTTATCTGATAAATTTAAAATTGCTGGTTACTTTTTTTATTGTTAACTTTTACAGCCAGTGTCAGAAATGGAGTTAAGAGGTTTTCATTCTAGCTATTGATATGATAAATATTTTGATATATTCTGATTTACACTAGCTTAAAACTCTGACATTATTACCGAGGGTTGCAAGACCAAAGCTGACTGCCTATCTCTGTGTGTTACCAAATTGAACGGCGCCGTATTGCAGCCCGTAACATGCTATGTCCTATACCAAAATTTTTTTGTTGAAAAATAGCATTACCCCCACCCCTGCTAAAGTACACAATTTCCTATCTTCGCCTGCAATATTTCAGTGTTCAATTTGGTCATGTAACAAAAGAGCATCGTAACAGCCTAGTTCTTATATAACGTATTTGATTATTACAGGCGTTCTATGATAATCCGGATACTCTTTGACAACCGAATTACCCTGTTACGGGACAAAATAAACCTAACTTAAGGCCTCGCTCTTTAGTTTAGCAGTGGTTTCGAAAATATTTTTAACACAAATTAACACATGTATCAAAAATTCATTCTGGCAGTTTTAACACTTATATATCATCGTTTGTATCTGAAATTTTCTGTTGCTATACGCCAAACTTATTTTTAGATTTTCGCCCCTGAAATAGCACATATTTTGTTGTCAAAATAAGCCAAAATGAGGCAAAATAATTTTTTGCTAGCAAACGGCACATTATTTTAAAAAAACGCTCTGGAAAAAATTGTGTATCGTATGACTGTACACAGTCTCAAATTTTTTCAAAGCTTTCGGTTAAAAAATATTCAAGTTATCTGCGATTGTTTGAGATAAATGAAAGATCGTGGCCTTAAACAGCAGGTCACGTTCAGTGAATGCCCAAGGCAAGAATCAATATAGAATTACCTTTTGTGTTGAGCCAGTACGACACACGGTTGGCCAACATGGAGCGGCTTTTTCCTGCAACAGCGGACCCAGCTTCTGAATGGCACGCCAGTATCAACAATGCTTCAGATTCACTCAGCAGAGATCCAATTATTACAGCTGTTTTAGTGTTTCTCAAGTCTGATGGGTTGAGACCTAGAGAAAAATAAACATTTCGTATTAAGGACAACACGTGAGGCCAAGTATAAACTATTCATAATTCAGTACAGAATTCCGTACCAAATTCAGTGCAAGTGGCACTACGACAGTGTGTACCGCAACTTCGTTGGTTCCAGACATAATGCAACACTTAATTTCACAGATGTTCTTGAAGGGCAGGAGAGTTAAGCTGCCATATTTTGTCAATTTCCCTCAGAATTACTCGTTATACAATCAACTGTACTGCAAGACCCATTCATCTAACTGCGCTGTAATGTTGTAAGCAAGGCATTTTCTCCCAATGTTTAGGCCACTTTCTAATCATTATTATGTATTTGCATTTTTTTTTTTTGTTTCTGAAGGCGTAGGTTATTTAGGCGCAGCTTTGTGGTTTATTACTTTTAAGCTGTACTACTCGTCACTACCTATTTTTTTCTTGTAATCATAGCGGAATGTTTTGGGAAAAACCTGTTTCTGTTTGGACGTTCGTGTAGACGGCTGTTCACATCAAAGACGTTAGAAGGGTCCAGATGGGGCATGTCGCCGGGAATTGTAACCAAACAAACGCTTGACGAGCTGCTATCAATATGGCCGACTAATTAAAAAATTGAGGAAATTTTAGCTAAGAGGTGTGTAAACAGGGCTAAAATATAGAGTTTTCAACCTAAAACATCAATTAAAGAGCATAATACATTAATTTACCATAAAAAAATACCAGTCTGATGTGTACTTTTGAGGTTCAAGCAGTATGGCGGCTGGCTAATTTGATGGCTACCTCTCCCCTTTCTAGCTTCACTCCCCTCGCCATCATTCAGACCTTATGCTACCTCCGTGGTTCATATCCAGTGCATGTCTTTTCCACGCATTGACAGACCACCGACGATACCTTCTGGTTGTCTGAAAGTGGAGCGTGCTATGGTGCATGGCTTCCTTGGAACTGTCTCGACTGCTTGTGTTCTTCCCAGTTCTGTATACAGTTGCGTTCACAGCATTTATGTCGGTGAAAACAGACACTGAACATTTTAAGTTTGAATACGTATTTTAAGTGCAAGATGGTGTCTCCGTTTCTAAAGGGCGTCCGAATGGAGAAAAATCATAATTTTATATTTGTATAAAATAGGGTTAGTTTCGTAGACATTACACGAGAGTACATTTTCTTCTTACGAGAAAGATAAATTAGATCAACCAGTTTTCCCATAATGGCATATCAAAGTCAATATTTGCATATTTTTACTTTATACAATACTAGAAAACCATTAAACGGAAAAAATCACATCAAAACTACATGTCACGGTCTATGGCTTGAAGCATATAAAAACCCTTTACAAAATATGTTCGTATTTTCAAAATATTGCTAAAAGTAATAAAAAATTATCAATTTCTTTATACAATAGGTTTTGTATGCTTAAAGCTGTAGTTTTGACGTGATTTTTTCAATTTCATTATATTTACTGACTTTCAAGTTTTCTATGAAGTAAATATATGCAAATCTTTACTTTTAAATTACATTTTGAGTAAACTGAGTTAATATTTTTCTTTGCTAGAGGAAAACGTACTCCCAATTAACGTCTATAAAACTAACACTATTTCTTAAAAATATGAAATTGTAACTTTTCCCTACTTGAACACCCTTAAGGCTTCCAAAATTCAAAACGAATATTTTGTTATAACTATAGTAACGAAAACTACAGTGAATTGTTGTCTTACATTACTTATATTTCTTCAAGACTGAGTAACAGTGACTATAATTAGTTACCAGAATCTATAATAGCTTCAAAAGTGTTTTCCAGTATTCTCCAGACAAATGGATCCATATGGTAAGCTTGAATATGTGAGATGCCAAAGAAACCTGAATCAAACTTATTTTTTTCTCTTATTGCACCTCTCTTGCGTGGAACTCCAAGTTTATCTGGAAAGTAAAACAATAATGTTGTTCATGTTTAAGTCTATGCTATACAAAAACTAAAGTGAGGCTACCAAACCTAGAAAGAAATTTTTCTCTTTTGTCATATTTACCGTTGGTATAAATACTCAACTGACTAAGCAATTTTAGTAAAATGTAAAACCGATCAATTTCAGGTTATCTAATGCAATATTACTGCATCGCTTATGAGAATAACATAGCGTTGAATGGTTGGTTAGTTATTCATGAGGTTAACTATGGTGTGATATGTTACATACATTTGCATTAATTACACATGGTTAAAAAACGAGAAACGGTATCATAAAAATGCACATCATAAGCAATGCGAATATAATGTTTCTGGGTTCCTATACACTGAATTATTTAAAATTATATTAATTGTACTGCATGTAAGGCTTGTAGTAATTAACGTTAATATAATATAGACTACTAGAAATATTTTACAAGCAGTTGTTTGCACGGCATGCCACCAAAATATTAATTACGTATTTACACACATAAATGTACGTATAGCCTATATATTGTACATATAAACGGACATTTATATTTAACTCAGTAAAGTAAATTACCTCTGTGCCAATTGTAAGTGTGATCATCTTCTACCAAATCAGTGTTGTTAAGAAGGTTGTTACCAAACTCTTCTATATTGGCGGACTGTGGGAAGACTCCTCCGATGCCAGATATCACGACATCGTCTGGAGCAGGATCAGCACTGGTGAAACTGACCATGATCACTGGCTAGTCTGTGACAAAGTAGATAATGTCACTAGAATGTTCTGTATCTACCAACACAGATATATGCATGTGTGATGGACTTTATAAATATGTATTGAAAATCAAAATTGTTAGTGACATTGCAAAATAATGGTTTGAAGTGGTGAAGACAAATGTTAGTAATGTTACAATGGTCTGGGCCAAGGCTGTAGAAGAACAGGTCTGGACACTCGCCTGGAAACTTGACCTCCTTGTTGTTTGGCAGCAGTTCACCAAGTTACCGACAATATTGTGTTTTATTGGCGCTGCAGTCAGGGCGGTCGGGCACAAACTCCGCCTACTTCCCTCCCACTAAGATAAACAATTTATCAAAACGTATTTTTTTTATCAATTTATGATATGCTTCCTTCGCTCACGATTTTAAATCATGGCTCCAGAAATCTTCATTTACTTTATAATGTTAACAATGGAAAAAGTGGGTGGAGTTTGAATCCGACCGCCCGGATTACAGCGCCAAAAATACATCATTCTCGGTAACTTGACGAACTACAGCCAAACAACAAGGGGGTCAAGCAAAATACATAGGTAGATAGGCGAGTGTCCAGACCTTTTCTTCTACGACCGTGGTCTGGGGCAACTTACGACAAGCTGTTTGTAAAGAACTCCAAGCTGGCACATGTTTCTGAGTGCGTATGGGGTACAACTGAATACTTTGATTTAAAATGGTTAAAATCAGGGTCTAAGCGTTGCAGGTTACTTTTTACACATGGGAATTTCTCAAGTCTCCACGCTGTAACCAGCAATCCTGCGAGCAAATTAGTTAAGAAATGTATCAGTCAGTTACACTATTTCTTTATAGTTAAAAACAATTGTCCTAGCTTTAATGTAAAAAGTCACATTGCTTGGTCTACTTGTGGTTCACGTGTGTCTGCGGAATTCGTTAGTGAAATGAACAAGCAATTCTGAATGTGGGCTTTAGAAAAATTAACAAAACTGTAAGCCAGTCCGGCTGTAAGGTGAAGTAAGTGGGTTTCTCGTCCCGTCGACAGCGAGGTCTTTAAGATTGAGTGATAGTCACCATCTTGAATTTTTGTAATTGGTGTCATGACTTTTCTTCTGGGTAAAATTTTGTAACTTTAACCTAAGTACGGGATATAATACATATTGATCGAATTTTAGATGCCGTAAATTTCGTTTTGTCGTTACTGTTGTTACAAATCGAATTGCAGTTTGAAAATTCTCATTACTTTTTAACTGCAGTTCGATCTGTAACAAGAGTAACGGAAAATAAATATTTATGGTGTCTAAAATTCTATCAATACGTATTCTACTCCGTAGTTAGGTTAAAGTCGCAAAAATTTCCCCTGAAGAAAATTTGACATAAAATACAAAAATTCAAGATGGTGACTATCACTCTCTCTCTCTCTCTCTCTCTCTCTCATAAAAAGATGGTAGCACAAAAACTTCATTCAAAGACAGGAACCAAGCCACGAAACTTTCATGACCTATGTTAAGGGCGCGGTTCATCTCAGTTTTCAACGACTCTTTTATTTTATATATTTGTGCCAGATATTTTTTTCTCATTTTAGACATAAATTGTGATTAAATCTTCATCTTAGGAAATTTTTGTATCTCTCATGGTTTTTGCGCAATGGGTTGTAAACCTCAAAATTTGCACTTTACGGTTTTACGTACGCCACTAAAACCAACTGACATACCAAACCGAAAAAATCACAGTGAATAACAATGTTGTAGGTTATTATTTGACATACAGTAAAACAAACTTTTTTCGTATTTAATAAAAAATCCAGAATTTTGAAATGGAAATTTCAAAATGTCGGAAAATTTTTAAAAAATACACTAATTAAAATTTTTTTGTTTTTATATGTGTCAAATCACAACCTTTAAGGTTGTTATACACTGTTAATTTTTTTCGGTTTGGTTTTAATGGCGTACATAAATCCGTAAAGTGTAAATTTTGACGTTTACGACTCACTACGCAAAAACTATGAGCGATGTAAAATTTTCCACAGTTTCACTTTGTATATTCATTATTGCATGTTAGTTTGTGTTCATGTCAATACCGAGTATTGTGGCGCAATGTTAACACGTTATACTCACGTTTCGGTTGACCATAGTTCGATAACTGGCTCCGACAATCGTATTTCTATTTCCATAAGGTTTCCCGAAATATCTCCAAGCGAATGCTGCGATGGTTTCTTAAGAGAGGCCATTGTCTATGTAATTTTTTTCTTCACGATTTCTCGTTATTAAACTGTGTTTCTTGAAGGTATGTAATCGAAGGTTTCAAATTCCTTGTACCTTTCACGTCAACCTCTAAGTTTACGAAAATCTGTAAACCGTGTCGTAAGGTGGTTGCTGAAATCTGCAACCTACCCTCACCTGAAGAGATCCAAGAAGATCGAAACACGAGTACGTCATTCTTATCCTTGGACGGACCTTACGGTTTAGGATACGAATTGGGATTTCCAATTGCTATATTCCCACCGTAGCGGGTGGTGTAGGCTACTGAGCAGAGCTCACACGTCCTAAATACGCACTCTAGAACATGGCAGATACCAGTTGTTGGTCTCCGACCGATTCTCACCTCTAACGAGGGTGGTTTCCGAAGTTGAAGTTCCCAAATACGGACAGGGAATTGGAAGGTCGCTGGTCTTCCTGTCTCGTATTGTAATGTCATGTTCGTTTCGACTTCATAGAGTTCTACGTCTCATAGTCTCAACGGTTTACAGATTTTCGTAAACTTAGAGGTTGACGTGAAAGGTACAAGAAATTTGAAACCTTCGTTCTCGTTATAAGTTGACATGGCTGAATAAATTCTCGCTGGAGTTACAGAATGGAAAATTTTGGCCTACGTAACGTGACTAGCTGAGATGTGACCATCATATTGAAAGGAAATATGTATATTCAACAAGTAACGGATAAACGTATAATATCATTCATTAGAGCATGTTTTCGAAATCCCTTACAGTCAGCAATTATTCATATACGGATCTGTCATTTCCTCATTCCTGCTGAGAATTTGTTTTGCTTTACCTTAATGAAAGGATTATATATAAAGGAACAACAGACGCAAAGTATTGATATAAGGTTGACATTTAAAGTTAAGAAAAAACTTTCTAGACTACACAGCAGAACAAAACCTGATGACTAGTATATTTTAATGAATGGATAAATTATACCACTGAAGACTGAATAATAGACGATACTAATTTCACTTACAATTCAGAAACAATATTTACTTGTTAGAACAAGATAAAACAACTGCTACATGAACACAGTCAGAGAGAACGAATATTTCATGGTTGCTTAATTGAACACGGTATTGCACGTGAGCTTTGTCTCTCGTCCTCAGCGAGGTCATATAGACGGAGACACAACTTGGTACAATGACAGCAGCTGGGAGAGGAATCGGCCATGGCCTTTGTTAAGGAAGCGTCACGGCATTCGCCTGGAGAAATTTCGGAAGACCTAGGAGAACAGAAATCAGGAATTCCGGAGCCGAGGATCGAACTCTGGTCATCCCAAATGCGATTCCAACATGTTGCAATTGCGCTACCTCGCTCGGTCATTTTTTTCGTAAAATATTTGTTTGCAATTATATTGGTTTCTCTTGTAAAGGAAATGCACGATGTTTATTTCAATCAAGTGACATCTGGTTATTTACACGCCAGTTTGGCGTATATACTGCTAGAATACCCTTCTGTAGAATAATACAATCACTCATTTTGCTTACGTTTATATATATATATATATATATATATATATATATATATATATATATATATATATATGTTCAAGTCATTCGCGTAGTGGACGGCTTAAGAACATACTTGTATCGTTAGTAAAAATATTATAAAGAAAAAGCTACACATTACATCCTTGTGGGACACCTGATGAGGTATGATAGGAAGCGGAAATCTTTGTTTCGAATCTCACTGTAAACATTGTATTTGAGAAACAGTTAGCAAACCACTTAACATAGATTACATTTAACTCTAAATTATATTTTTTTATCAAAACTATTGGTTGCAAACACGCATCAGAGGCTTTTTTAATCAACGTATTTATCATCAATTTGGTTTCTAGGTGTAAAATTTCCGTATAAATTATTAACAAAATTGTAGAAGTTGTTTTACCAACATTTTAATCCGTGCTTGTTATCTCATACTATGATATTGGTATAAAAGTTTAAATGTCTATGAATTTATTTTCAAAACCTTAGAAAAGCTAAACAGCAGATATATTGGTCTGTAGTTGCTTTCTGTCTGTTTAATACCTTTATTAAAAATGAGCATAACTGTTTCTTTTTTCCACAAATTGTGATATGAATTGGAATTCAAATCGTAATTAAAAATTTGAGCCAATATCGGTGTAAATGTGTCACTACAGTCTTTTGTAATGATGTTCGGTATTCCATCAATTCCTGTGTGTTTCTAAGTCTATTGATGGACTTCGTGACTAGGTAGTCTGTTACATGAGGAACTGATAAATGTAGATTATTTAACTGACACTGTGGATGTTCGTAAAGTCACTCGCTTGGAAATACATCTCTGCAACGTATTTAGCAAACATATTTGCAATAAGCTCAGGATCCTTAATTAAAGCTCAATTTCATAACGAAGTTACTGTCTTCAATCGAATATCTGACAGCTCAAATGTTAGATCAATTAATGCTTCCACGAACAAAGTCGTATTGGCTGTTAATAAAACAGTGTAAACCAAATTATATTCTAAGAAAAATATAACAAATTATGATGTCTAGTTGACGCACACTCACGGTGTAATGTCCTACGCAGATGGGCTGCAACTAACACAGCTGCAGTTGTCTACGCTGAAGTCGACCTACTGTTCACGTAGTGACAAGCGCTTACTTGCTTCACCTTGACAATATATTTATTCGCTTACGTACGTACCCCCATGCCATGTTCTGCCATTTACCCACAGCTAATTTACCTTAAATATTCAACTTGGCGAACAATAGAGTTTCCTGAATAAACATACGTACGTAAAACGCCCACATAACTTTGTAACCAACAACGCCACACTGAAAACAAATTAAGTAATATTGAAGCACATTTAACACTCGTGTAGAGAAATAAAACCACATAAGTGTTTAGCAAATTTATATAAGTAAGCGTGGAAATATTCCCATAAAACTGTGGATAATTACCCGACAGTAAATAAGAAGTTAAAAGTAAAGTAACATTCCTTGTATAATAATGTTAATACCGTAACAACTTTGCAGTCCTGGGCGTAGTCTGGTTCGTTTGAGATGGAGGGCTTGGATAATTTATTTAATTAATTTAATTAAAGTTTTTAATTTAATTATGATCTATGTAAGCACTCTACATTAAGTATACAACACTCGCGATTCACGTTGTATTTTAATGTCTTAATTTTGTAAATTTTTTAACGAATTTTTGTTGTAAATATTTAGGGTAATTTGCTAAGGTGTTTCCATTTCGTGAAAACCTACTGTCATTGGTTTTCGTTACATTAATATTTTCCTGAATTATTTAATCGCGATATTTAAATTGGTGACTCGTTTAATTTCGCCGTATTTTATTCATGTGTTTGTTGCATGTAATGTAATTTTTTTTTTCGAAGTATGTCTGCAGGCCGACATGCTCGGCACAGTCATGTAAGATATCGACCTGTTTTTGGGCAATTGGGAGGACTGCTAAGATATCAGCAAATGCAAGGCTAATTTGTATCTTATTTCCCTGTGCCCAATGTGATTGGCGGATTAATTTTGAGGGTTAGTTTGACATTTTTAGCTATTCTTGAATTATCTTACCTAGGACACAGTTAAAGAGAAATGACAGTCCATCGCCCTGTTTTACAACTTTTCGTAAGGGAATAGGTTCTGAAAGGTAACCTATTCCCTTACGAAAGGTAAGGTAGGTGGGCTGAACGTTTAGTCAAGAGCTAGGTCTTGGTGACGCTGACACAAAACTTGGCACAAACGTTGAATATACTAGGACAAGAGATGGGAGAGGAGTTGGCCATGGCCTTTGTTAAGAAACGGTCCCAGCATTTGCCTGGAGTGATTTCGGGAAAAAGCGGAAATTGGAAGCAAGGATGGCCGGAGCCGGAAATCGAACCCGGGTCCTCTAGAATGAGGGTCCAACCCGTTACCTCTGCACAACCAGACTCGGTAAATGGTTCTGAAATTTCCACCAAAAATTCAACATTAGACGTTGTGTTTGATTTATTACGTACTGAAAGAGTAAAGGCGCGGCGCCACTGGGACCGGACTGGACTGGACTTGACTTGGCCGGAGTCCGGTGTAAAATCCCATTCGCATATGTGCTTATGTATGCGGCGTCACTGCGAGTTGACCTGACTGTTATTGGCTGGAGTTGCAGACCTGACTTCGGTGATGTCCCATCTCTGACGGGAAGGTGATTTGACTCATGTGCCATCTCCGTGACACGCTGCGGTCATTCGTATTGTTGAAGCAATGCATTACAGACACAATGGAGGAAGACATGCATACAGAAAAGTATCTTATTGAATTGGTACGTGCTTACAAAGTACTATACGATACGGACGACGCAAAGTATAGTGATTCAAGACTGAAAAGCAAGCTGTGGGGTGAGATAGCGACAAAATGTGGAATGAAAATTGGTACGTCCATTAAGAAATAAATACAACAATGCCATGCATGATAGGTGTTATAGTAACTTACATTTTCGGTAGACGTTTGATGATTAAGTGTTTAGCCTAGGTGGTAATTTTGGTCTGAAATCAATTCATTTTTGCTGCTAAAGAACCAAGACACGAGAGAAACATGTGTTGGGCGCAGCCGGGAAAAATTTAATAATAACATTTCTGTGTTTGTACGTGAAACAGTGTCAAATATTAAGAACTGAGAATTATAAAGGAATTTAAAACGTGTTAACTATCGTATGGTAATTTATTTACATTGAAATACATTTAAGTAGGTTTAAATAGCCACAAGTGTACGCCTAACATCGGTGAAAACATATTTGTTACTAGATAATCAAATTGACAGTTGTTGGAAGTCATGCGTAAAATCAGATGTTGGGAGTTCTAGTGTTAAACCATATCCTATTGACACGGGACTTCACCATGTTCAGAGTTAAAAAATTACATAAATGGATCCCGCACTTGAAAAGCTTCTGTGCTTCTTTTTTTGGGCAATACTTGTAGTCGTGCCATGTTTTTTTGAACCTGCTTTAGATTCTTTCCTATGAATTCACTGTCATCTGTATGAATAAGATAGTTGTGGAGAACACAACAAGCCTTCACAACTTTGTCGACCAATTGTACGGACGTTTCCATAGGTTTATAAAACACTCTCCAACGAGCAGCTAAAATACCGAATGCATTCTCGACTACTCGTCGTGCACGTAACAGTCCGTAATTATAAATGGATCGCCGTATGTTCAAGCCTTTTCTTGGCTATAGACGCGTCACATGTTTTAACAGAGGAAAAGCCTCATCTGCGACAGCAACATAAGGCATTTGTATACCTCCTTCATACAAAACTTCATCAGGAGGTAAATCAAGCCCTTCACGTAAACGTTGTTCAATAAAGCTGCTTGCAAAAACACCGCCATCACTGAAACGTCCTTTCGCACCAATGTCTACCATAGTAAATCTGTACTTCGAATCCACTTATGCCAATAACAGTATAGAAAATGTTTTCTTGTAGTTAAAGTAAGCCGAACCTGTATTGGCAGGTGATTTAATGAGTATGTGCTTACCATCTAAAGCTACGAAGAATTGATCAAAATTCCACGTTTTGAAGCCGTCGGCTGCAACTTTTAATTGCTCCGCGTTTGACTCAAGCATCTCGTGAGGCTGCAGATGGAGCCATATAGCTTCGCAAACGTCAGTAACAATGTGTGACACACTCCTGTGTCCTAGCCGATAGCTATATTCCAGAGATTTAAAATAATTGCCAGTAGCGAGAAACCTTAAACAAATGTATAGATATTAATGTTCCAGTCATTCTCTTGCAGATTTAGTTTAGAATGATGGTGAAATGAGGTGAACAAACAATACAAAAATCCGTGGCTGGGCGCAAATTCGAAGCGGAAACCAGTTGCGCTGCAAACTTGTGTTTTTAGATGTTTATGTAACAGGGAGGAGAGTACACAGCCATTGTTACTGTAATCTATGACAGGTACTTGTATTTGGTTACAGGTGATGAGGCCAAGGCAAAATGGATCAAGCTATGAGATGCGTATAGGAGTAGTGTGAAGTGATTTGAAGCAAGCTCCAAAAGTTGAGACCCTACTGTTTCCGTCAAGCCATGGAAATATTCGCAACAGATGGAGTTCCTTAAACCCTACATGAAAGATAGACCCAGACACACCAACGAATGTAAGGAAGGAAACGAACCTGATGTTGTAGACGACAATGACAATCAGTTATGAAGTTGCTGACAACGATGAATTGGAAAATAGTTCCAAAGTTAGGTCTGCAGCATCTGGAGAAAGTCAACATAAGAAACGAAAAACGTGTGATCCAACTCTGAATTTTCTTGAAAGCAGGCAAAAGCTAGGGAAGAAAAAATAAAGAAAGATATGTCTGGCGCCGATACATTCTGTAGCCTCAGGGTGGGTTAAAACTTTTCTTTGACTCCATGTATGCTGTAACTAAGCAACTAGCACCTGACTTATTTTAATGCAATAACGTTGAAAGCATGCCAGAATTTTGAAACCAGAAAAAATTACAACCATTTGTCACCATGGTACCTTTAACATAACAAATTGAACATGTACAGGATGTAACTTGCCATTTCCTCAAATGTTACTAATAAAACAGCTTTTCAGATTCCCCATGATCACTACTGTATGATGTTTAAGTTTATACGTAAGCTGTGTGACATGTAAATTCACCTTGCGGAGATTAAAAGTACACACAAAACTCGTCTCTCACACATTCTGCCTTTGACGAAGGCCTCCTTGGCACTCGCTGTAACTGAAAAACCCCGACATTCTCATCTACTCCTTACTTCCGTGATCCTGAAATAACATTTCCTGTTTATGGATCCTCGTAATCCATATTTCCTGTGGGTGTATAACCGGTTACAGACCGGATGTTTCGTCTGAGAAAGTTATACAAATAAAGTACATGCACGCTAAGTGAGTGCTTCTATATTATCATGGTGCAATGAAATAGTTGTTTGAAAAATTCGAACACATTCTCAACGATACGCCTAGCCCTGCTTAGTCGGTAATTGAAATTACACATAGTGTTTTTGCGTCCAGGATATTGACCTTTGTACATCTCATAACATTCTGTGTTAGAGAATAAACATCGTCAATGACAATGACATTTGGAATTGATTTATTTCTGCCAGGAAAAAGTTAACTAGCAGGCACCTTAAGTTTTTCATACATCAAATCATTGTACAAACTTGTGGAAGAGAACTTACCCGTCATTCAGTCTTCCTTGACTACCTACATCATCACACAGTATTTTATAATTTCTGTCCACCAGAAGCATCATTATAGTACTGTGACAGCCTTTGTGACTGAAAAACAATCTTCGACTGTCAGCTGGAGCCCTGATTCGTTTATGTTTTTCATCCAAACTTCCAATGCAGTGCGGAATTTTCCATCTTTTGGAATAACATTCCGCTACTGTTCTCCACTCGTCCTCGGCACTTGATCTTTTAAAAGAATTTAGAGACTTACATAACCTAGGAGTTACTATTTATTAAAATGTTCTCATGTAAATAATTATCCTGAACACTGTATTACTCTTAGTTAATTTTTTACTCGAAACTATGTGGCAGTTTATGTTTGTGTTACAAATTCAAACCGTATGTCCGATTTCAGGCACCGTCCTCTGATATCGAACCTGAGGATGAAGACAGAGGTAACGAAGACTTGACTGATCACCAAATAACTAGCACAAATACCTGCCGCACCCACCGCGTCTGCCATTACTTCACGCTAAATTTGAACTAAGTGTGGATACAGAGCATTTGTATGTGGCATAAAGCTGCTGCACACACCTGCTTGCCCGCATACAACTGTCTGCACACACCTGCTTGCCCGCATACAACTGTCTGCACACACCTGCTTGCCCGCATACAACTGTCTGCACGCACCTGTTTGCCCGCATACAACTGTCTGAATACACCTGCTTGCCCGCATACAACTGTCTGCATACACCTGCTTGCCCACGTACAACTGTCTGCATACACCTTCTTGCCCGCATACAACTGTCTGCACACACCTGCTTGCCCGCTTACAACTGTCTGCATACACCTGCTTGCCCGCATACAACTGTTTGCACGCACCTGTTTGCCCGCGTACAACTGTCTGCACACACCTGTTTGCCCGCATACAACTGTCTGCATACACCTGCTTGCCCGCATACTACTGTCTGCATACA
>PNEQ01021892.1:0-19141 GCA_003012365.1 Medauroidea extradentata | reverse complement strand
AACTTTAATGGGTCGAATGCAACTCTTACTTGTAAAATGATTTGCAATAATGTTCAAATTAGTAAATGAGCAAAATAATGTCGTTTGTCAAGATTGTAATATCAGAATGTCAAAATATATACTTTGTCTTCTATGGTTGAAAGGAATAATAGATTTGATTTCTTTGTGTCTCAAGACCCGTACAGTTTGCTTACCTGCTGTGCGCATTATGCTTAATGAAAATTGTTCTAACATGTTTAAACTTCTGGATCTACACACACCTAATCAATCTTTTTATTTTAAGTATGTTACGGGACATTTAGGACAAGCTACGTTGTGATTCTACTCTGCTCTTGGTTTATGCTTACTGAATTGTTAATTGAATGGAAGTACTACAACTCTGCAGTTTTAGTCTCAACTCCAGTTTTGTTTATAACTATTGCGCTTAGTTCAGTGCTATACATGTGTCCCAAATATAGGATGAGTGCATTTAGACACAAAAATTGCAGTGTGCACATTTTACTAAATCATTTAAAATCTAGTCCATGTTTTACTGATTCTCTTCATAAAAAAGTTGGCACGTCTGTAGGTTATAGCACAAGTATTCTGCATTGATGTATATTTTTTAATGTAAATTTACTTTTACCTGTAAAAAATTGCTAGGGTGATTGCACCAGTTTCCGACCACGTACCAGTTCCCGACCATTTGGAAAGCAATATTAAAATCTAAGAGCAAAACTGTTATGATTTAAAAGGCCCTATAATACATGTTACTCAAAGGCTTCCGGAATGTAGGGAAACTAGGTTTAACAGTTTAATATGAGTTAAGTTGTCAAAGGGAATTTTTTTATTTGGCACCACTGTCTATATGGCGTCTGACCTAATGCCACAACTAGGACAGCTCAAAGGTAAGTAGGCCTATTTAAATTAAGCTACAAGCTCAGTATAATGTAGCATTACAAGTGTAGAAGTGTTGGATAAGTGTGCTACTAACATAGATAATAGGACGCTTGTATTGTGGCACTAAAACCATGCAATAACTTTAATTTGGTGTATGTCTATATATCCTTTTCATATACATAATTCACCATAGTATACTTGTAGCAAATTTGTGAATGTATTTAAATTTTTTACTTTACTATACCTGGAAGTATTCAGCCAATGGTGATATGCATGAAGTGTATCATGTGAAGAAAGGCATTAAGTTACTGCAGTGCTGTTTGGTTTTAGTGCAAAGAAATTGCATTGGCAAGTGTTGTTCACAATCCTAGCTTACTTGCGACAGGCAACCGTCATATATTTTAGTAGTATTTATGATGTATGGGAGTTTGCATCTAACATTATACTTCTGCAGTACAGAACTGTTAAATTAAATTATGTAATAAGGAAAGTTAGTGTTTTATGTCAAATGTAGATTGTTAAAGAAATTGTTGAGACATTGTGTGACAAGTGCTTTGTATGTAAAAACTGAACTCTTCGCCAAAAGTTGTAAATAACACTTTGCAAAATGTTCTAATCAAAGTGGAAAATTAATCATGAAGTATATTTGTTTGATGTGAGGATAATTACTCAGTTAAAAGTCATTTCCCCTATCTGTGTAAATGTATGTTGATCTGTGTAAAGTATTTTTTACTTATCTATATTGTCTGGTATTCTGAACAAAATAAAAAAAACTTCACTATGAGAAGGCACTTTGGAACTTACGTGATATCTGCCATTCAGAGGTATGCTTTTGATTGGAAGACGTTTGACTGTTGATATGAATTTATATTTTGAGTGTGATTTTTTTCCTTGTGCAAAACTCTATGAAAATTGGGTCCCGACTAGAGGCACTTGCTTAAAAAAATTTAATTTCTAAATTTGATAATGGAGTGGGGAGCAAAATAGACCCCTATTGATTTTACGATGGTAGCAATTTTACAAATTAGATAATTGGAACCATGAGTATTTGTAAAATTGGGGGTCTAGTGTATCTGTCTCCTTGTATTGTCTGATTAATGTAGTAACGTTATTTCTTTTTGTGGATAAGAAACGCAGCAGCATAAAAAATACATAATTTCTACAATTTCAAATGTTTTTGGATATTTTTATAGCAAAAATTTTGAGAACCTCTCCTAATTATACATACGGGATACATAATGTATTAGGATGTTGTAAAATATAAATTTTGCCCGTTTTTGGACACATTTAAAAGAACTCTTTTGCCAAGTCTTCAAAAATTTGCATTTTTCTACAGTGAGCGGTTTGGATTGTGCATTGATATAAAATTTAGTATGTATATGTTGTAGTGTTTCTATACGCACCTTGCACAATGTCTTTCAATAGTTTTTTTATTAATACAATAGCAAATTAAGTTCAGACTAATGGGTATTTGCAATCGAAATAGGTCCTGCAATAAGAACAAAATTTTACCTCAATCATACAATATCCAAAATAAACACGTTTGTACAGCGAATAATGAGAGTATAAATATCTGCATGTTTTGTTTTGAAAATTTATTTTGTACTGTGAAAAATGTGATGCAAGTACGTCTTGGTTATTAATAGAGTTTTCATTTCTGTACATGTGAACAGTGTCAACTTTCAAGCGTTGCCTTTGTCTAGTGTGTTTGCTTTATCAATGCTATGCCAAACAAGGTGAACAGATAGGTAGTAAGGTATTTCTGTTCGTTTGGAAGTGAAAAATTACAAAAAGAAAGTAATTCAATATTTCTAGTTCAAACTAATTATGGTCAAATGATCGACTAAACTTTTAGCCTCTCCATAGTATATTGATGCCGTGTCCGGTGAGAGTGAGGTAGAAATGGAGCTGCGTCGGAATGCTCTGGGCGCCACCCGGTTAAGCGTGTACCCAGGAACACGAGGCACGATGGGTCGTGGTCTGTTCGTGCCGGCGTGCCCCTCTCTCACCTGGCGAGTCGAAACAGCTGCGGATCGGAAAACACAGGGAGGATCTGGAGAAAACTACACCTTACATGGACACTTATGGGGCGGTCCAAACCCCCATACCCTAGGGCCTTAAGTGAGACAGTTCCAAATGACGAAACAAAGTAAAACACTGGACCGGATAGTTGCACACGCACGTTACGAATCTTGCTGGACGAATCAGAGTCCCGAAGCACACCACGTCTCTCTTGCTCCGTCCGCCGCGGCCGCTGCTTCCAGACAGCCTTCTTCATGCACTCATAGAGGGCGGGGGCAGCAAAGCCATATGTCCGGCACTGGCAGATGGCCGGGATGGCAGGTGTCACACCTTGGTGTCAAGTTCACACATGCCCTACCACCGTCACTGATCTGCCACACACGCTCAAGTATCGCACATCTGCCATTACCAACCAGCGCACACCTGCCACTGACACACTCTGCGAACACCTGCCGCGACCAGGTGCAACTCCGCCTGGCCTGTGGCCTGGTACGACATACGCCCCCCTCCTGAAGACGACTGGTCACGGCGGGTGTGTGCATTCGCTATGTATTCTTCTGCTGGTGTCGCCCCCGACGACTGAACACTAGGGTCTGCTGTGGGTCGAAGTCTCCAGCGTCATCTTATGAGTCGTCGGGTGGTGCACAGCAGGTCTGCTGTTTCTGTCGTGGGCGAGGTCATAGATTGTAGGGCTCCCTTCGGTGTCTGTTGGCATAGGTCGAGGGAGTAGACATTGGGGTCCCGGCCGTTGGTAACACCAGCATCTCCTGGGATGTTGTGGTCTTTATGTCCTGACGCTCTGCCACTGGCGTCTGTACAGTAGGCGGAGATGATTGAGGGCCACCAGCCACGCCCCACTCCGGAAAGCGGCGAACACGAGGACGAAACCAGACAGGTGCTCGGCGTCTGCATTTCCGTTCGTTCCTCGGTTCGGGGTTGACCCCTTCTTCCTGCTGGCCATTTGTGCTAGGCTCGGACGAGTGTAACTGGGGTTGCCTGCTGCGTCGGCGTCGTTGTTGGCATTGAGGCGACTCTTCTGGTTCCTCGAGGTATATGGTAAAAGTCGTACTCTCTAGTGGTGCATCCAGTTCCCACACTTCTCGGACAATGGGTTGGAGTCTCGGCTCATCCTCATCAGGCATGGTCACTATTGGTTCGGCTTCCTGCGGCGGTGTAATGACACCAGGCGTCGACGAGAGAAAAAACGCCAGTCCCGGAGTCTTCTCACATCTGCTTTGCGAGTGTTTGTCACTCTCCTCTCGGAGTAGTGTCTCAGTTTGTGGGTGCTCAGCAGCTATGGTTGTCTGAAGTAGGTCAGAGAAAGCGAAGACATCTTTCCGTTCAACCAAGAGAGCTTGTATCACTGTCCTGTATTCGGCTGGGACCTCGTTGTCCAGGTCGCCCAGGTGAATTGTGTGTTGGTTGGTATTCGGCCGCCGGTCGACAGCATACACTGTTCGTCGTTCCCCGGCTCCCACGTGTACCCTCTTCGCCGCGAACTCTATCACTGCTGCTTGTTGCTGCAGCCATGGTTGCCCCAGCACTACGGGCTCTCGTAGGCCATCCACGACCAAGGCTTCGACTTGAGACGTCTGGTCGCGTATCCTGATCGTCAGGTCGGTTACGCCCTGTGTGGCACTGTGTTTCCCTCTGGTGGCCAGCTGTAGCATGCAAGGTCCAGGTCGGATCTGTGATGGATTAACAAGTGTGGTAGCGACGAACGTATGGCTGGCAGCAGTATCAACTAATGCAGCAGTTGGTTGGTTGTTCACTTCGATCGGGATGCAGAGTAACTGATCCTCCTCGACTGTTAGTTGTCCCAAAAATTGCTCCGAGTCGGTGTTGGTAGTGATCAGGTGTGTCTGGCGATTGACAGCGGGAAGGTCAGCAGCAGGCCTGCCTCCCCGCCTTAGGCGTTTCCCGACGGCGGCCATGTGGCATTCCTAACAGGGCAGTCCCGGTGCAAGTGAAACGTGTTCGCTGGGCAGGTGTGGCACTGTGGTGGTCAAATGTCCTGTCGCGAGAGTTGTGGGGCGGACACAGTGTCGGTAGACCGCTGCGCCTCAATCGCGAGTTGTTGTCTTCGGCCCGTTGGTGTGCCACTATCGCGCCTATTTCTGGTGATGGGGGCCTCCTCGTCCACCCGTCCTAGTGTCTGTAATGGACGTACCATCAGCCGATTGACGGCCCTGTCGGCGACGATTGCTCGACGCACATATCCCTCCACACTTTCACCATTCACTTCTGCCAAAAATGGTTGGAGTTCCAGTCGCAGACGCGGGGTTATGCTGCTTAGTGCGTCCGGCGGCGTGGTTGGATAGATGCGCCGGAACAGCTGGATTTTCGTGGCTATGAACCTCTCTGTCGACTCTGTGTCCTTTTGTTGTTCACTATAAAATCGCATTTGACAGTCTGCTATAGCCTCCGCGGACCAGAACCGATACCGTAGGCCATTCGCGAACTCATTCCATGTCATTGTTGCATATCCCCATAGTCTCCACCAGTCCTTTGCGGCACCATGCAAGTTGCTAATCGCACGATCAACCCACTCCCCGTACACTACGCCGTAACGTAAACACAGAGTTTCGCACTGCTGCAGAAACTGGTCCACGTCCTCGTGCATGTGTCCAGAGAACTCGGGAAGTTTCATTATGTCCCCACTCTGTTGGCGGGTTGTTGCGACAGCTCGACGCGCAGTCATTGAGGCGCCTGGAGAGGGGTGATAGGGTGGTAGGTTTGTATCTTGTGATGTATGACTTTGAAGCGGGGAAGGGGGCCTCGATGACACACAAGTTGCGCAAGCGAACATGCCCTCACCGAACGTGGCAAGTTCCGTGGCGTGCGAACATCTGCGGTGGCGTCTTGTTCGACATGTTACACAAGTGGCCATCTCCTTCCCTTGTCTGTAACATGTTGGCGAGTCACATACTTCGGCCTGCCTTGGTGGGCTGTGGTCGATAAGCTTCTCCACTTTCACGCTCGGGTTCTCCTTCCGGTTCTCCATGGCACATGTGCAGCACTGTTGCACTACTTCTCCGAAAAGTAAATCAGGGAAGGCTGGTAATCCACACCTAACACACTGCTTGCTGCTCATTGTGTGCGATGGTTCGATTTCTTTCTAGATCTAGCGCAGTGTATTGCTTCCTGCTGTTGCTGACGTGCTGGCTGTAATGTAGCTGGCTAAAAAATGCAACTGTGGCGATCCTGTGGTGAAGTGTAGTCTTCCAGTCCTTCTCTGCGTAGGTTGTACATCATTTTACACTGTGATATTCACGCCAAAGCGTTGGGCGCCATGACGCTGTGTCCGGTGAGAGTTAGGTAGGAATGGAGCTACGTCGGAATACTCTGGGCGCCACACGGTTAAGGGTGTAGCCGGGAACACGAGGCTCGATGGGTCGTGGTCTGTTCGTGCTGGCGTGCCCCTCTCTCACCTGGCGAGTCGAAACAACTGCGGATCGGGAAAAGCAGGGAGGACCTGGAGAAAACTACACCTTACATGGACACTTATGGGGCGGTCCACACCCCCATACACTAGGGCCTTAAGTGAGCCAGTTCCAAAAGGCGAAACAAAGTAAAACACTGGGCCGGATAGTTGCACACGCACGTTACGATTCTTGCTGGACGAATCAGAGTCCCGAAGCACACCGCGTCTCTCTTGTTCCGTCCGCCGCGGCCGCTGCTTCCAGACTGCCTTCTTCATGCACTCGTAGAGGGAGGGGGCAGCAAAGCCATATGTCCTGCACTGGCAGATGGCCGGGATGGCAGGTGTCAAGTTCACACATGCCCTGCCACTGTCACTGATCTGCCACACACACTCAAGTATCGCACATCTGCCATTACCAACCAGCGCACACCTGCCACTGACACACTCTGCGAACACCTGACGCGACCAGGTGCAACTCCACCTGGCCTGGCCTGGTACGACGACAACGTTATTCCGAATCAGCGGCTACTTACCTTGGAAAAAAAAGTACTCGAAATTAAATATATTAATCCGAAACGACGTAAAGCGGTAGAGCGTAAATTGAGGACTTGCTGCATACAATATTGCCGGTTTCTACTAATTTATTGGTAAATAAAAGAAACTAGTAACTTTCTAAAGCTTAGTTCACACATGTGTTTAGGGAGAATGTTCTTTAAAATTGACTGTTGTGTATCTTTCACACTTCAACATGGTCTTGTGTTCAATTTGCAAATGGAGCAAATTAACATACTAATGTAATGCAAAGGACTAATAATTTACATATATAATTAATACATTCAGCTTGCGCATTAATTTGCTTTTATTATCATTGTTATATTTCTTGCCTGTTTATCAAGTAATAAAAAAGTTCATGTGATTTAGGAGTTCTAAAATATAAATACTGCATGGAATATTTGTGCATAGGTTGATTTTAGTGAAATTTGAGACAAGGTGTCAGTAATTCAATTTAATGATGAAATTTTGACCGTATATTACTTCCTGTCCCAATACAAAGAAATTGTTATAATGGAGGATTAAAAGTGTAACAGTTTTGTTATGTATTTGTAACATACAGCATTCTCTAACATAAACACCACATATTCAGTGATCCACCATTACTCCCCTTCCTGTCTACCAACCTTACCTACACACTACATATTTACCTACACCACATCTCTCTTTATTTATACAACAATTAAGAGGAATTACATATTCTACACATTACATATTTACCTACACCACATTACATACCTACACCACACCTCTCTTACTTTCTACAACAATTAAAAGCAATTGCACATTACTACACTCCATATCTCAACCATATCACATTTTGTTTGTACAACTAACAATGTCACAATGTGCACCACTTTACAGATCCAACCTTCGTTGTTGTAAAACTCTGCGTCCACTCCTTGTCCTGTGTACCTCCTCTCTTGAATCTCCTTCTGGAAATCCTAGGAAAGGTGCACCTGCCGGGGACTCGCTCAGTTGCTGCGTTTTCTCTGACTGCTGAGGTTCCTCATTCCTCTGCCCCTGAGAAGTTGGTGGTTGGGACACATTCCCCATGCTTTCTCCTGAGACTTTTATAAGTTGCCTTCACCCTTCGATTTCGCCGGATGGTGCTGGAATTACTAACCAACTGGTATGATATGGGATACCCTGCCGTCCCCTGGATTGTGCCGTATCGCTTAAGGTCTGGTATCCACACTTGTGTACCCTGCTCCAAAGGTTCCAACTCTTTGGCTCCATGTCACCTATCAATGTTTCGCTTGCTATGCTTCTTCAGAAGATCATCACATTCTCGAATTGTTTGTAGGGTCTGTCTGTCCCACGGTGGCTTCAAAGATGAAGGTGGTACTGGTAGGGTGGTTCTCAGTCTCCTGCCGAACAACAACTTTGCCGGTGAAAACCCACTCTCTAGGGGTGTGGCCCTATATGCCAGTAATCCAAGATTAGGATCCTTTGACTTGGACAGAATCTTCTTTGCCACAGCTACTGCACTCTCCGCTTCTCCGTTGGATGGAGCAAATCGCGGGCTAGACGTGCTGTGAACGAAACCGTAGTCTTTTGAAAACTGCTAGCACTCCACAGACATGAATTGCGTACCACCATCGCTGCGTACTGTCTCTGGAATACCATGCCTTGCAAAGATGTTTTGCAGCCGGGAAATCACGGTCTCTAAAGTCATGCGATCCAGGCGTACAATTTATATATATCTGGAATAGTAGTCTTGTACCATAAATATCGTACCACTTGAAGTTCCATGATGTCTGTACCCACCAAAGACCATGGTCGCTCTGGCAGTGGTGTAGGCATAAGAGGTTCTGCCCTCTGCTGTCGCTTATGCAGGCACTGGGTGCACTTCTCCACTAACAGTTTGATGTCATGCGATATGTTGGGCCACCATACAGATTCTTTAGCTCGCCGTCTGCATTTCACAATACCCATGTGCCCTTCGTGTATTTTGTCTAATATGTGAGAATGTAAACCGTTCGGGACGAAAATTATTGGGCCATACATGATCAGCCCATTCTGATAAGTGAGTTGGGCTCTATGGGGCCAGAATGCTGAACACTTGTCAAATCCCTGAAGAATACCCTGTTGCAGAGCTTGACACCCTTGATCGTTCTCCTGCGCCCTCTTGATTTCTCTTAATCGAGCACCTGAAAAGGGGGTTTCCTGTAGGACACTTTGCACAAATAGTTCTTCCTCTATAATCTCTTGTACACTGGCCATTGACTTTTCCACTGGAGCCCGAGACAATGCATCTGGCACGAAGAACTCTTTTCCGCTCACATACAATACAGTGTAAGTAAAACACATAAGACGCATCCGCATCCGTTGCAATCTTGCTATGAGTTCAGCTACTGGCTTGCTTGATAGCAGGGTGACTAATGGCTTGTGGTCTGTTACAATGTTTATCTTGGCACCCAGTATGTACTCTTGAAATCTCTCGCAAGCCCATGTTATTGCCAAAGACACTTTTTCTATTTGTGCATAACGCCTCTCTACTTCATTCAGGCTCCTTGAGGCATATGCTACCGGCTTCCACACCCCTTCGTGACACTGTTCAAGCATGCCCCCCAAGCCATAAGATAAGGCGTCTGCTGATATGCGAGTCTCTGCCGTTCGAGAATAAAGTGAGAGCACAGGTTGTTGTGCAATTTCATACTTCAACTTCTGCACTGCATCTTGCTGCGATGCTCCCCATGTCCACTCTGTGTCCTGGTGCAGAAGCATCCTCAAAGATTGTGTCTTCTCTGCTAGCTGCGGGATGAATTTAATCAGGTAATTCACCATGCCAAGAAACCGCCTGAGTTCCGTAGTGTTAGTTGGGTCTGGCATGTTGGTTATGGCATTTGTTTTATCTGGATCAGGTTGTACCGTGCCTTCACTTATTACGTGACCCAGGAATTTAACAGTTTTCTCTTTGAACCTGCACTTTTCTTTGTTGAGAGTCACACCTGCTTGCCTCAACTTATCAAGCACCGACGCCAGCCTCTGGTCATGCTCTTCCACTGTGCTGCCACACACCAGTATGTCGTCTGCTTGGTTCACCACACCTGGTATTTCTCCAACAATCTGCTGCATCTGGCGCTGATAATGTTCAGACCCTGAGTTTATCCCGAAAGGTAACCTGTTAAAATAGAACCGTCCAAATGGCGTGATGAACGTAGTGAGTGGCGCACTTTCTTGTGTGAATGGAATTTGCCAGAACCCTCTTGATGCATCCAAGACCGTGAACCACCGAGCATTCTGAAGTTGAGCAAGAGATTCCTGCACAGACGGCAGCTGGAACCTTTCTCTGTTTATGTACTTATTTAGTTCTGTGTAATCCACGCAGAGTCTTATAGCCCCATTTTTTTTTTGGCACTACAACTATTGGTGCACAACACTGAGTTGGACAATGAATCTGAGAAATTACTTCCTCCTTCAACATTCTATTAAGCTTTTCTTTTACTTTATCCCTCAGAGGAAGTGCTACTCGTCTGGGGGCTGCCACTGCAAATGGAGTGGCATACTCTTGAAGGGTGATGTGGTACTCTTGACCCAATCTGCCCAGACCCTGAAAAACACTTAGAAATTTATCCACATACTTATTTGCGGCACTATTCACTTCAGCAGCCTCACGAACTGCTACTATGTTCAATGCCCTGATTGCAGGTCGGCCTAACAATGGCATATGCTGTTCCTTCACCACATATATTTCTTGGCTGATCTGTTGCTCACCAAGTGATAAGAAATCTGTGGCTGTGTCCTCCACCTGAATAGGGTTTTTACCTGCACCAAATAGTCTTTTTTCTGTTTCACATACTGCTAATCCTAATTTGTCACACAATGCCTTACCAATGACTGTCACATCCGCCCCCGTATCTATTTTGAACATGGTCTTGACACCTTGCAGCCGCAGCTGTATGTACCATGGACTTGAACAAATTTCAAAAGCCACTTCCCCCAAATAATAATACTGGTCACCTATTTCCTCCCTATTTCCTCCGCCAACTCCTGCACACTGATTTTCTTGCTTTTACAACTTCTTCCGAAATGGCCTACCTTTCCACACCGGAAACAAGTCTCATTTCTTGCTGGACAGCTTGACCACTGGTGTAATGGTGCAATACCACATTTTGAACATTTGTTCATATTGCCATTATGGCCACCACCCATGCTACCACTAACCTGACCTTTTTTTGTTCTTCCAATCCTCTCTAGAAGCTACTGGCTTCTCAACCTGAGGTTTCTTGTTAATATTAGTGGGAAACCTAGATTCTCTAATGGGTTCTATACAAGACGAATTTTCCCGCACAAACTGTTGTTGGCCCCGCGCTGCTTCTGCTTGCCGAATTCTCTTCACTGCTTCTGGAGTGGTGAGGTTATGGTCCATTTGTAGCACCTCGGACAATTTGTCATCTACCGCCCTAATGACTAACACTGTCATAATGAGTTCCTCTTTTAGGTTCTGTAACTCGCAGGTCTCAGCTAATTTAAATACGTCGGCGAGTTCACCTTCTAGTTGGCGGCGCTTGAAAAATTTCGATCGCTCATAAACAATATTTTTCTTCACTTTGAAAAAGTCACTATATTTTTGCTTTACCGTCGTATACTTACTTGCCTGCTCTTTTGTCAATGCAAAGGATACCAACAAATCGTCTGCTTCTGAGCCCATGCAATACAGCAACATATTTACTTGACTCTCTTCTGGCTTTTTGTCAAGTTCTGATGCAACATGGAACCTCTCGAATCGTTTTATCCATTTATCCCAGTCCGTCGGCCTCCGAAAATAGAAGTTTTCTCGAGGGACTATCTGAAACTGTGCCATTGTTATTCCCGCCGAAATAGTGTGACCCGCAAATTATCGGCCGCGATACACAACTTATTTGCAGTGAAAAACTCGTAAAAATACACCTCTGATTTGTAATGGATCTTTAGTTAACTACGAGTCGCGTAACTGTTCTAAATCCCACTTCTGACACCATGTTATGTATTTGTAACATACAGCATTCTCTAACATAAACACCACATATTCAGCGATCCACCATTACTCCCCTTCCTGTCTACCAACCTTACCTACACACTACATATTTATCTACACCACAAGTTTTACAATGTCTACTCTCTTTCAGAACATAGAAAAAAAAATATATATATATATATATATCACAATGACAGAAATGTTGGAAACCGCGTATTTGTAAACAAACAGTGCTAACACTTTGTACCTAGCAACGGGAAATTTGTAAACAAATATCGCTTGCTAGGTGACGTCACAAGTGTGGTTAGTACAGCAACCACCAGGCGCGATGCTGTTTACGTTCGACAGTCCATGCCTGACAGTCGGCGATCTGTATCCTTCTTTTGTCTTTGCTGCCGAGTGCTTACACTGCAAAGGCCGCGTGGCTTTGCGCCCGGGTGACGACGAGCGGAGCTGGTCTGTCATGCGGGATTCATAAATGTTTCAAATGAACACTAATTAACCGATTAAATTTTTAAGGTGTGAGAAATGTATCATGTAAATCTGAACTCTATGAATCATAAAGAAGCCCTAGGTGAGATTACTAAAAAGGGTGTAGCAAAAGAAAAACAACAATTTTACAAATTCAAACTAGCCCTATCCTTATAGGAAACTAAACTAAACAAGAACAATGCTAACCGAGTTCAATACCTTAGTAGCGTATACACACAATATTATCACAAACTGAAACAACCCCATATACTTATAGGATGTAAACTTCAGGGGGACACACGCCCCATAAAATAATATACACAAGCTACCGTAAAGTCAAATGCTAAAGTTTTCAATTGTGTATATGGCTTACATCTTGCAGGTTTGTCCACACACGGGTCGGAAGGCTTTAGCCAGTCAGAGATAGCATTAACTCATTTATGGCATAGACATATGCACAAGACGAGAAAATAAAAAATATGTGACGTTTGAAAGCGTCAAAAAAATTTTGTTCAGTCAAACTTTGAATAAAGTTTTGACGTAAACATGTCAAACTCAGATGTAGCAACATATTTCTTAGTTAAAAACCTCGTAATTGCAAACAATTTACACTGTTTACTAGTACTATGTATAGTTACTATTACTTTTTTTGACTTCATCACGAAAAAATTAAAGCTGTATAGTCATTGATTTTACCGTATATAAGAGACCACTGTTTTTCAAGCATACAGCTATCCTGCACTAAATAATTTTTCTTTTGTCGCTATTTATAAATAGATATTGGGCCGAAATAGTTTTAATATTTCAAATATTAAGTGCAACAAAAATTAACTTACCGCATCTTCCTTATAAAGTTTTGGTTTCTTGATAACAAAGCAATCCATCTTCTAATCTCCTAAATACACAGCACAGGGCCTATGCTGTGAAAGACAACCAATCTCGTCATCGCCCATCACTGGTAGTAAAAAGTGAGAAGGCTTTGTCGATGGCAACTGGCAAGGGTGTGAGGCCGTTGCAGTGGAATGCAGTGACTAGAGTCAGGGAAGTGGGGAGATGATAACTTTATACCCTCGGCACATGTTATGTCAGTGTTAAAAACCAACCATATTAAGAGGGTCAAATAAAATTTTCGTAAAAGTCAGTTCAATTGTTTTATGTTTAACAATGTCATCTGCTTTCTTGAATTTAGTTCCTTCAATGTATTCAGTTGAGTTTAGTTTACTCAATTTATCAGTTTGAGTATTCCGTTACTCCAGGTGACAATGAGGTATCAATACACCTCAGAGAGGACAGAAACGGGAAGTAAAATCTGTTGAAAAATAATTTACTATTACCACAACTAAGTTCTGGCAACTATTGCTTCAAGAAATTGAACAAAATGAGAAAATAATACACAGGGTTGACAATAACATTGATTATATAAAAAAAATTAGAAAAATTACTATTATCACAAAAAAAATGACTAAAAATAACTACTTCGCAATTTCACTTAGTCTACAAGAAAAATGTTGAAACTAAAGACAAACTAGACACTTACTGTTAAGTTAACGCTAATAACAAATTTTTAGGCATTTAACGATCTGTCAAAACAGTAAATACACAAAAAAAGATTAAAAAAATAATGAGATGGTTAACCTAGCCTTATTAACCACGAAAACTTAAAGGGTCTAAGGTATTTTACTTTGAACTTATTTTGAGACCTGATTATTACAACACTTCATGAAAGCAAAAATACCAATTTCTTTAAGAAAATGTGATCAGTACTAAGAAACACATGAACAAAGCAAGAACTGACAAGTTATAATAATAAGAAAAATCTTCCTACAAAGTATCGAAATTCTCGTACAAGTTGTAGATACTGCAGCAAAATGAGACCTTTTTCTCAACAAAAATGTGGCAAAAATTATTTTGCCTGTTTACAGCACAACTGTTACCTTTCCGCATGCTACACGTGTTGGCGACCATTATTTCCATCAGTACGCTAGGAACACCTTACAGGCCCGGTCACCATAATAGTGATTGTCTTAAAATACTAGCACAACAGCAGTATTATATCATACATTGCGTAAAAGGACCAAAAATCAATTTACACAAACGAGAATTCTTGTACGTCTGGTAATGCTGGCCATGATTGCAACATTACATACATGTGACAATCTTGCTAGACGATACTGCAGGCTGGTGGTTCTTCTCGACTTTTCCGCCACACTTAAATTCCTGTACTGTTTTATACTAATCTACAATCTTCAATCTGGCTAACGAAACTGTAAATAGATTTTAAAATTAAGTTGTTTACCTAAGTTACCAGTAATTTTGTTATGCGTATTTTCTCATAATTATACCAAAATGGGGAATCAAACTGAAAATATTAGTATGAGTCTAAGTTTGTTTTCAACACAAGAAAACAAGAATGCGATGGTAAAAATAGAAACTGATAAATGTAAGTAGGTAGTCAAGACTGGTAAAATGTTACAATATCAAGATAAATTTGAGAGACAATTTGTATCCACTTGCACAATTATTTTGCCCAACTAATAATAAATAATTTCATATATTTCATAAAACAACATATATGTACGTAAAACAATAGGGAATGATTACACGCTTCTTTGAGTAAATAATTCACCTTATCGCATTCAACATTTTATTTTCAATTATTTTATTATATACAGTGTAACATTTTATAATGATAAACAAACCGCAAATTCGAAGCCCTTTATATGTACTGTATTTCATCGCACAATCGTTGCCATCATGTAACCATTGCATCTAATTTTTAAGATGACAGAAATGGTAAAAATACCTTCGTAGCATAATCGTCGCACTGTATGTTTGTTTACACTTCCGCACCAGAGATGTTAACTACGTTTAAGTACGAAGTACGACACTATTAGAACAAAATGGTTGCCACAACAATCAATTATAGTCAGTACCAAAATACTCAGCTGGAATGAAAGTGAAACATCACAGCGCTACAACATTTAACTGTCCGCCATCTTGCCTGTTTATCTCTCGTGTGGACTCCCAAATGAACATAGCACATCTATGACAACGCAAAATGAAAATTAAGTTTGTAAACACTGCAACGGTAATAAACAGTAGTGGAAGTACAATAAAATTGTTCCATCATTATTGTAAATCACTTTCTACTCCACAAATATTTTAAAATATCAGTCAACAAAGCAAAACATTTAGATTTTTTTACAGTATGATTGACAGAAGTCGAATACACAAATTGAAGAGAAATGGAAATAGGAAAACTACTGTATTGATCAGTTTTTCGTAACCAAAAGTGCATAAATTTCGGAAATTTTTATTCACAGTATTTACTGCGTAAGTACTGTGTTACCACTAAATATGCATCCTTAACTATGCACGAAATTAGGTTGGCAAACAAAACCAACTTAACCTCCAAGATCTAGTAAGTTACATAAATTTTTAGTTGTATCAGAGTTCATATGACAATATTGTCACGACGCTAATTTTCGGGCTTTTGATTTTTTTGGTTATTTTTTCTTCTCATCCATACTCGAAATAGGTGGTAAAGTTATTTTGGTTTGTAATTTTAAAGAGTATTCAGTTCTTGGGAAGACTTTGCTTTACATTTAGGATTGTGGAAATCTAGAGTGTTCTCAGATAGTCTCTCAGGTTGAGTTTTTTTTTTTTTCACTGTTCCTGGTAGCCTGCAGAGTTTGTTGTACTTTAGTGCTAGTGAATTCCTTTGCGGACAGTGTCCTGGTAGAGTGTGTAGGCCGATGGCCTTGTGTTAGGTTGTAGGTAGGTGGGGGTGTGGTGATGGATGTTTCGGTGTCGTCGGGCGGTCGTGTGCTGTGGGTCCTTCTGGTACCTTCGGCGTGCGGCGGCCTTCCGGGGGCACTGGACGCCTGTCAACGCTTCCCTGTCCCACATTACCAGCTGTTAGTATGGCCGCCGTGCACTACAGCACATTTCTGTCGTTCCGCTCTCGGACAGTCTTCCCACCCGTTACGTCAAACGTCGCTGACGAGTGAATGCCCTGTAAGACAGAGGGTAGATGTTGCGCCGATCTCGAATGGTCGCTGTTGACCATTCCAGGAAGGTAAATCATGGAAGGTTCTCGACGGCGCAACCAGTAGTTATAAATACCTGCCGGCCGTGTTTTGGCGGACTTTCTTTTGTAGACTTTCTTTTCGTAGGACTTCTTTTGTGGGCTTCTTTGGTAGAACTTTTTGTGGGACCCCTTTTTCGTGATGAGCTTTTTGAAGACTTTTTCTTTTTAGGACTTAGGCGAGGCATGGCGATGCCCCAATGGGCGAGACGACGGCCTAAGGGCTCGGGCTGCCAGATGGCAGGAGTTTAAGTTTACTTAATTCGTTAGTTTTTTTAATACTATTTATTTTAATTTTGGTAGTCGTTTCTTATTTAAATTTGTTATGGGACAAGAAGACTTCGTAGCCCTGAGATGGATGAGACTTCGCTGGACAGGAACATCAAAATGATAAGTATTCTTTCATGTTATTATTATAATATTAATTATTATTATTATTATTATTATTATTTCCCCTTTAGATTTCGTGTTCGGTATTTGTTGAATTAGCAGTGGATACGTTGACGCGTGTATTTGTTGTTGGCCAGTACAATTGCCTTTTATTAAATGTTTTCAGAGTAATGTAAAGACCTCGGGATTGTTTTGTAATGCCAGAAACCACTTTACTGTGTAGTATCATTTCTTAATGTAATATCTGGTCACAGTTCATTACATCTTAGTAACAAATCTTTTTCCAAATTGTACAATTTTATTTTCATTAATGTAATATTTATTTTTATAACGATTTATTTTACTATTTTGTAATAAACTCCAATTATTTGAATTCACTCTTTTATTTCAAGTAGCCGAACTGTAATCCGCTTAAGATTAATTGATATCCCCTAATTGCAGACCATTTAACTTGATTTAAATATTTTATTAATAGATGATTATGGGTGACAGGTACTTGCGCGATACGAGATAGGAGACGCGACCCGTATTGGGATGTTAGTCTATGTTCGATCTTTCTGTACCCCTCGCAATAGATAGTTTGCCAAGCGGAGTTATTTTATTTCAGTAGGTTTGTTGTGCCCTACCACATTAATACTTTATGTAGCTAGGCTACAAGGTGGAAACTCTGTCTTTAAAAGTGTTTGTTTGTTTTTATTTCACTTAAGGAGCTACGTACAGTATGTGTTTATTCCCCCAGTGCTGTTTTAATAATTACAGAGTTTATCTTATCTATATTGCTTTCCAACTCGTAGGCCTGCATAGCTTAATAATTCAGATATACTTTTGCCCCCCAGTTTACATCTCATTTTACAATTAAACACTTTAGCTACAAACAAGAAATAACATGACTAGCAACAAAACGACACTGTCTGTCTGTCTCCACATCTGTTTAACTATTTAAATCTATTATTTTTACTTTATTTATTTTACTACGCCCAGCCTCCTGATAATGTTTCTGCCAAAAATATTGACTAACATTAATATAAAAATTTTAGTTAAAAAAAATTCCCACGCAAATTTTTCTTGAATAATGGTCACACCTATAATTTTATGCATTAAATTTGGCAAAAAATGTGACTTTTATGCGGTGAAATACGGTATTACAAAGTTTTCGCAAGTTAACAGTTTATTTTTTCAAAGCGTCGAACGGAATCTAAAATGCAATAAGTATTGCGCTGTGTTCCTGCCCTGCATCCTACATAGTTAATAAATGGTAACTTGGAGTTGTGGGTACTCACCTGCTGTGTCACTTGCAGGGTTGTGTTGCTTTTTTTTTACAAATACCGATGAAAAGTTATTGCACTACTGAGCTATGAACGAGTCAAAACTTTTTATAAATAGCTTTTTGTATCTCTGAACAACGTGGTCTTTAGAACAGATTAATGTGAAATGGATTATGTATGCCGAAATACACGAGCAGGCGAAACTAAAGACTCATGTAATAAATCTGCTAGCCAGATGCATTATGCGCACAATTGCCATACCTGAAACTCTAGTGACCCTACTGGACTTATCGAATCCGAAGCACATTGTCGGTAGATGAACACTCTGGCCCAAATCCTATGCATACAAAACTTTTCCGGCTGCAAGCTCACGGTTGTGAGACACTGGTAAGAAAATAGTTGGTGGCTACTCTTCACCCTGACAAGCACATTTACTTTCACATTTTACCATTTATAAATCTAAAAATCTAAAACACCATGTGTTATACTGAAGGTTCAGAGATATAAAATTTCACTGCAGGAAATATTTTTAGAGAATAAAGAACAGTGAAATTGTGACATACACTAGACGCCCCGATTTTAAAAATATTCACGGTTCCTCTTATCACATTTGTGAGATCACTACCTTCGTAAAATCGATAGCGGCCTATTTTGTCTCCCTCCCCCCCCCCCAAACCAAACACCAACATAAAAATTTTAAATTGCATTTTTTCTAGTCGGGCACAGACTTCCATAGCGTTTTGCAGGAAATTAATTAATGTTGTCGTGGGTGGGGGTGAGGTTTTGGGCGTTGCAGGTCACGGTGGTAAGCCGAAACCTCTCGGCGTGAGTAGTCTGTCGGCGAGGGCGCGATGGCTAGATGGCGGCGTGCTCCACTCCCAGGATGCAATCCCGAAGCGTCGACCGCCGTCTTCCTCGTCGGACTCTCCCCACCCAGTAAAGGCTATTACAGCGAGGGAAACTAGCGCTGCACTGGAGGTTGTTCTTCCACAGTAGGTGTAGCCGAAGGTGGAAGGAAAGAAGTGGCAACAATGGGGTGCTGATGCCCCGGACAGGATAGCACGGAAGTGCCTGGGTGAGGAGTTGCG